>PVKE010032322.1:0-18548 GCA_004027555.1 Craseonycteris thonglongyai
GTGTGTGTGTGTGTGTGTGTGTGTGTGTGTGTGTGTGTGTGTGTGTGTGTGTATGCTATAGAGAGGAAAGCCGTTCTTTTTTAGAATCCTACTGTGTGTGTGTGTGTGTGTGTGTGTGTGTGTGTGTGTGTGAATATGCTATAGAGAGGAAAGCCGTTCTTTTTTAGAATCCTACTTTAGGAAAAGGCTGAAATGAGAGAAGAGAGGTAGGTTATTCCCATCAAACTTCCTTCCCCAAATAAAAAGTCACTGGGAAACCCTGAAAATCCAACTTTATGATTCAAAAAATTTCAATGTAAAGAGTTAAATATAGAAGAGGCATTACTAGTCTGATGAAATGAGAAGAGCTAACATTATTGAGATGTAACTATGTGCTAGCACTGTTTAAGTAATTTTCATTTCATTTCATCCTTGTTAACGCTGAAAGATCACTACCTTACAAATGAGGAAACTGAGGCACAAAAAAGTAAAGGACTTATAACTTGCCCAACGCCACAAAGCTGCGAAATGGTGGGGCTAAGATTTGGATTTAGGTGGTCTGGCTTCAGAACGGATGCTCTTTCAATGAAACAAGTTAAACTGACCCACAAGTGTTCACAGGGCAGCAGCCTGTCAGGTTGATCCTGGGGCCAGGACATCATGAGAAGCCACATCTTTCCTCTGTGGGAAAGCTGAAGGCAGGCTTCGGAGGAGACAGCTGATTTCTGCAGCAGGAGGCAACAGTGGGGAGGGAGGAGGGGCTGCCTCATCCCATGGATGAGCAGGCCACAACCTATGGCGGAGGATTTGGGAGGATGGGTGGTGATGTCTAAAAAAATCAGGTGTAGGCTAAAAATTCTCTGCTCAGCCAAAGGCACTAGGTGACCTCATAGAAATCTTTCCTTTTTGGAGCTCAGTTTCTCATTTATGTAATAACAACCCTAATCTGGCAAACAGGAAAAATGTTTTATAAAAGAATGTGATATAAAGTGTTATTTTTTAATTCTTAACTTTTTTTATTTTAAGTTATGCTAAGAAGCCTAGGTAAATTAAAACCCAATTTAAACTTTTATGGGCCCTTCTTCCTTCTCTTAAGAAAGCAATTTGCTTTGATTGGTTTAATACTTATGAAGCTAAAGAAAAGAACTAGACCACCCTCCCTACTAAGCTTCGAAATATCTCAGGTATAGGAACACATACTTCAAGCCTGAGACTGAAAAATCAGCATAAAAATGGCTGGAGACTTATTAAGATTCAGAAGCACAAATGTAAGTAGCTGTTTAAAAGATCTATGTAATCATATTTTCCATATTGAAAAAATTTTCTGTACAAGATAGTAAGATAGTGTGAAGAAAAAAACCCCACAACAAAACCCTGCAAAACTATTTCCCTTTCCATAACAGGTGTGCCTTTCCTTATACAAAAGCATCCTTGAAAAACTGCGTAAATCAGATCCTGCTTTAAATGCCTTAAGGGAGCTCTTTAGAAGGAACCCTGCAGTGAATCCTTTGGTAAAGCAAATAATCCTTTTGTAATGGGAATAATTTCTCCCAATGTATCTAGTTTTATTTTTTAAATCCCATTTTCATATATCTGCTTTTCTTCAAAGGGGGCTATACCTATCTAAATACAACTTCATTTGCATATTGATTTTAACAGCAAGCCTCTCCAGGGATGTTTAAACAGAAAGTTCCTTGCAATGGTGTTAGTGCTCTGCTGTTCATACTTCAAAAAATCATTATAGTAAACCCAGAGATTTCCAAATAAGAATAAAAAATGTTTTACTTCCCCTGCAGCCCTGTTCCCTCTACTCCCCCGCAAATACCTCCACGAGAGAGTCAGGAAACAACAGCACAGAGTTCTCTGAATTCTAGTGGCAAGAAGCCTTGAAGTCTTTGCTATTTGCTTTCCTTAAGCTGCTCGCTCTGAGTCTAGCAGGTGCAGAAACAGGGATCTGGGTCAGCTGGGACCAAGTGGGGAACAGTGTCACAGACACATCATGGAGACAGCCCCTAGGGCCTAGGCAGACAAAAGCTTAGGTTCAGTCTAACAAAATGCCTGCCCGATCCCCCTGGCCTGAAAGAATTGTGAATCATTATTTCCTGGGGAAGAGGTAAGCCCAGGAGCTTTTATAAATATAATCAGATTAACAGATCAGACCCAAACAACCCCTTCTGCTGTCCAGAAAATGTCACTATTGCACTAAATTGTACCAATTGAATTAGTGCGATGAGGTGGGTTTTAAGCTGCTATTAATTTAAGGGAGGAGCCATGATCTCATAATTTCTACCTTCATGACAGAAAACCTGAGGTTGTTTCTCATCAGCCTACCTATCACAGAGCCCAGTGGATGGGTGGCTGTGCATCTAGTGAGGACACTGTGTACAACAGGTGAGACGGCCAGAGGCCACTTGCCTGGCATGGGTATTGGAACTTCTTTCTTTCCTTGTCTCCACTTGCCAGTAAGGATGATGCTTTCCACCTCAAACAAACACCTTTGGCTCTTTTCAGCGTATTATGACATCTTGCAGATGGACACAAGGGATGGAAACACACAGCTCAGATACTTTGATCATCTCTGCCAGGAAAGCAGCGTAGACCCTATGGGGAGTGTTCTTTTTCTGTCATCCTGGCTGCTAAAGAGAAGGCTGGGGAGGAAGGCATTCTGGGGATTTTTACAGACACATTTATGTTCACCCGTAGCCACAATACTCCATCTGCACTTGGGGTGCCTGGGGCCAGAGGTGTGCTGGGGGTGCTGGGTAGGCCAGACGAGGGCTGCCTCTGCCTGTGTCAGACCGTCACTCCCAGGGCATGCTGGGGGCGACATGGCGGGCGACATGGCAGGCGGCCCGGCTGTCTGGGAACAGGGCCATGACTGAGACATGTGTCTGGAGCAGAATGAAGTTCCACTAAGCAGTGCCTTTGCCCAGGTGTTCTTTGTACTGAGGGAGAGGGACAGTGGAGAACTTACAATTGCTTCACACTGGAGCTGGACAGGTCTCTCTGTATCGAAATTGACTTGTCATTTCCCTCTGAACACAAGTGCAGGGAGAGGATCCAGGAGAGGACCTCGGGTCACAGAATGCGGGAGGCCAGGATAGGAAGGCCATCCCACTTCACGCCACTCTCCTTGCTCCTATGTCTGTGAGCAGGAAGGACATCAGGGAGGCATAAAGAGACATTAGAGGGCTGGGGATCTATTTCCAGAGAAGGAATTTAATGTCCTTCAAGGAAACCAGAATGGAAGGACATTAATCCTCCCCACTCTACCCAGCCCTCGTTTTGAGAATCTAGTTGGGGGGGAAGCCGGGGTGGCTCAGTGGGTTAGGCGCTCACTTTGCAGTGCCAGGGATGGGGGATCGAATCCCGGCCCTGGCCCCGGCCTGTGCGGAACCATATGCTGACCTGGGAGCTCCCCCAGTTCAGCTCTCTCTGTCTCTGTATCTCTCTCTCTCCCTGTCAAAAATAAAATAAATAAATATTAAAAAAAAAAAGAATCCAGTCAGAACTGGTTCAGCAATGCAAGACCCTGATATTTGGGCTTATATTACATTTCTTTCTGGGGCCGTTCTTCCCTTTACCTTATCAAGAATCAATGTAGGTACTATTTCCACACTCACTGTCATAATCACAGAACTACAAACAAGTGTCACCACCTTCCTACCCAAACTAAGTATGTAAAAGGACAAAAGGTTATGTTTTCTAAAATAAAAATCCTGAAAAAGATGAACTTAGCTGTTCAGAAATTATATATTACTCATTGTCCTTAGAGAATAAACAGTAATTATGTTTTTTTTAATTGATTTTATTGTGAGAAGGTGAGACAGAGAGAGAGACAGAGGGAGAAGGGGGAGGGCCCAGAGCAGTCTCCATAGTTGTACATCATTAGTTGTGACATAGTCTCATTCCACACAGGTAGATGTGGGGCCACATCGGGCTGAAACCAAACTGGGGTCTCCCACATGGGAGGCAAGAACTTTTGCTACTGAGCCATCCGAGTGGTTACCAGTTGGGCCGCAGTTCAGTACATGGAGTTAGCAAGGGCGGGGGCCTGGAATCGCACCTCGGACTTGTGATTGGGAGGCAAGTGCTCAACCACTGAGCTATCCCGGCATCCCCCAGTAATTATGTTTTTGACCGCAGCCAATCAGCTGTGCATTGGTTTGTCTATAGTTGATCTGACAGGGTGCTCCCAGTGCAGAGGCCAACTGAGAAGAGACTGGGAACACAGAGCATACCCACTCCTATGGGCTTTCTCCTAAGTCTACTTTTCCTCAGTGGAAGTGGCTCTAGATCATAAAGGGAAAGAATTCTTGTCTAATTTTGATCAGGTTCAGTATTCAGTTATAAAATCTGAAGAAATCCTGAGAAAAGTAGAACACAGAGAGCCAGAATTTCACTCTAGGCTCTAACGTACATTTATTTTGTATCTTGGATGATTTATTTACTTCTTTTTGCCTCAGCCCCCCAATTTGGAAAATGAGGTCATTTTCACCCATCTTATTATTATAAAAGAACATTTTGGAAATCTTTGGTTCAAGGCACTGAGAAAGGAACCAAGAGCCAATGTGAACCCAAAAATAGCTTGGTTCGCAGCATGTTACATTACCTCCCTGTTGATCTGTTGTGTCACAAATACTCGTGGGTGTATATGGTCTCCCCGAAAAGCTGCAAAAGCCTGTGAGACAAGACCACGTCTGTTTCTTATTTCCTTTCCTATACCACTTGCTCCAAAAGTAGACCTAAGCCACAGAGAATGCTTCATACCAAGCATGGCCCTATGCTTCTTCTGGTGATGAAGACAGACAGGAAATAATGCCCATCTCCACGTTTGAAGCATTTTTCAAATGTGGAGAATGGCATCATTTCCATGTTTGGAAAGCAAGTGCATACTCATCTGATCCTCACATTAGCTACTGATGTTCTGAGAAGTTAAACAATGTACCTGCAAGCAATACAACCAAGACTTGTACATCGTTATCTTTATTCTAGGTCCCCTTCTCATGTTCCCAAGCTGCCTTGGGCCAGAGCCTGCTTCACATTTAGCAGGCTAAGGATTCTTTCTCTAGTGCCATTTTGGTCAAGGTTAAATAAATACGGTTTTCTTCAACGTGGATGGTAACTTGATGATAAGGTGCCTTGTAACAGATGATTAAATGGCTATCACCTGGGACCCTCCTCCCTCTCCCCCATCCTATGTTTCCAAAGTTAAAGGCGCTGGGTGAAGGTGGGAGCACTATCACTTGCCTTCAAGAGAAAGAAGCTTCAGCCCCACACCCCTCAGCATCCAGTCACTCTGCAAACAGATGTCAGAGAGGATCCCTCTTCCTACCATCCAGTTACTCTGAAGGGATGATAACAGCCATTGGGGGGTTAAAAAGAGGCAGTGAACCCCCAGTTAATGAGTAGGAATTCAGCAGGCAGTGTAAGATAAATGGAGCTCTCTCTGCTTCTGCTAGAGTCAGCATGAACTGCGGCCCTGCGGCTTGTTTGTGGCAAATGGAGTGCGCGAAATATCAAAGGGCAGTGATCCAGAAGAAGACCGACTTTGACAAATTTTAAATTGGCCAGAAAGAAAATCAGCAAAAGAGAAAAAAAAAAAAAGAAAAAGGAAAAAAAAAAGAGAAAATTATGCAATTTGCTGTGTCCTGCCACTGTGGCATTGCTGCCTTTGTACAGAATTAGTGGTAAGAAGAGCAGCAACGATCGCTGGATGCTGGGAGCGATTATGAGCCATCTAAAGCGAGATGCTTATCAGTGGCTGAGGCTTTTAGAGCTTTCTCTGTGTACAGTTGTGAGTAACTTGCACGTGAGCTGCAGTTACTTTAATTAAAGTGTATGGGGTTGGTCAGAAGTAATTATCCTGTTTGGAGAAGAAAGAGAAAAAAACCACCTCGACAACTCTGGGTGGCAATAGATTTTAGAAACAACTTTGCCAATTTCTTGTTGTATGTGTGCATTTCACATAAAAGGATCAGGATGCAGTGGGTTAGAGTTATTGGTGGGTGTTCCCTAATGGCAAACAATGGGACACAAACAGGGTTTATTGCAACCCAAGTCACAGTGTTTGGCAAGCAACCTGGCTCAGGGCTCCAAATGCCAGGATATACAATCTCTAGCTGAGTGTGAGCAAATACTCAGAAGTTTGTGTGTCTCTAGAGGCTGAAGACATAGAGCCCACAAATGGTATTTATTTAATTAAATTACCATTTGGGACATAAACAAACTAGCGTCTCTCTTTTTTGATACCTTCCATTCACTGAGCTTCACTACCTTTTAAAGATAATCTCTCTGCTTTTTTTGAAAAACTAAAACAAAACAAACCAACCAACAAAAGAACCTCAAGCAATTATTTTTACTAACACAGCAAGGCGCTCAATGGGCAGAAAATCACTGTTTAAAAGAACCTGAAACTCATTCAGACTTTGGACTCAACACAGGACTCCCACAGTTTTGTCCTGTGTTTAAATCACAAGCACCTTCCAAAAGCTCCAAAAACAAATGAGCGACAGAGCCATGGCTGGAAGCATCAAGCACAAACGCTCCCAGGGCTGCTACTGCCACGGCTTGTTTGGAAGCACACAGTGCACAATCTTTGCTTCCATTTCTCTAGCTCAGGATGGCTCCAGAAACCACCTGGGAAGGCCTCCAGCTTCCCTATTCCCTGACACCAACTCTCACATCCCTCAGAAATGAGGTGGGTTTGTCCAAGGAGGCAAGTGGAAACAGGACATTTAAGTTTAGCAGATTCTCTGCCTGAGTAGCTGCCCCCAAGAGCAACTTCTAGCTAATTATTCTTTACAAGGACATCCACATGCCTAGAAAGATGGCATATTTGAACTATAAGGAAATACCAGGAGAAAAATTGGGTGATGTTAGCTTTTTTAGGGCCCACTTTCTCTCTTATTACACACACTATTTCATTCTACCAGGATTCTTACCATATAGAGGGCAGTAAATAAAGATTATCATGAATTTGATCAAATGCTTCAGTGCCTCCTCCCCTGGCCTAGAATGCACTCATTACAAAGCAGCTGAAGGGCTCATTGATTTGCCAGGAGGACAAGCAGACATACCCAATCGCTCAGCCAAGTGGATGTAGACTGGGTCCACCCGACGCATGGTTTTCACCAGATCCTTTTTGCGGAATTTGATTTCTACTGTCCCTTCTGGCTCCAGAACTGATCCCCTGGATCAAACAGAGAAAGAAAACATCACGAAACAGAAATAGAGGTGCTTTAAAGGAAGGAGACAACAGAATGAGGCCAGTTACAATTTGTGGAGCAGGAAATAGCTTCATTATGGTTTTGCCCACCCATGGTTCACAGAAGTAACCTCAGGGAGAGAGGCAGGCACCAGAGAAATGTCTAAGTGAGGTGTGAGAAAGGCCTGGTGAAAGCAATTCAAAGCATTCTCATTACCTCACCACTCTACTTCTATCTCAAAAGGAGAAAAATCCGGATTCCACCACCCACGGCTGAAAGGGGTAACAGGAGGCACACTACTTTCCGGGGGTGGGGGTGCAGATGATGTAGGTGCAGCGGCAGGGGAACCACCTCTAGCACCTACACTGTCCTGAGGGCCCAGGCTCATAGGGCTGACACACAGCTGTCAGCCTGCTGGTAGGACTCAGGCACATGAGGCCAGGCCAAGCAGGAGAGGAAATGACAGAGTGAAAGGTCTCAGGTGCTTCTAGTGCATACTAATGATGTTCTGTCATCAGGAACTTACCCTAAACACCTTGCTTTTTATAAACTTTGACATTTCAAAAAAAGTACAGCCAATGCTTACCATGCGCATGGATGGCGCTGTTTTAAGTACTTCCACAGAAATCTTCACAACAAGCCTCTGCCCAGTGGTGCTATTATCCCCACTTTACAGATAAGAAAACTAAGGTACAGGAAGTTAAGACACTTTTGTCTTTTAAATTGTCCAAGTCTAACAAGTGACCGAGGTGGATTTGGAACCACAGTGTTGTTCCAAAGTCTGCAGAGGAATTGTTTCTGATCTGGTATTGGGTCAGGGGCAAGGTTAGGACTTCAAAACAATAAATTCCTAAGTGTAGAACAACACAAGCCTAGTGATTTGACAATAAAACTGCTAGACTATCCCAAGCAGCTTCTGAAGCAGAGGCTGAAATTTTGGGGAAGAGAGATACACAGGTGCTCTAATAAAATGACTGGATGTAGGAATTGGCATGAACAATGTCAACAAAATACAATGTGAAATTTACCTACTTTGGAGAGGGTTGAAAGGAAACTGGATTTGATCTTTTTTACTTAAGAATGTCCAGGTATCACCTCCCAGTGAAAGGCTGTGATTTTCTCTTGGGGTTCTTTGGGTGCTCCCCAAGGCTCCCAGAACTCCAGAGGGAGACATAGCACTCTGAGGGGAAAGCTCTGGTTTGGAGCCACAGAACGTGGGTGCTGCACTGTAAAAACTACCCGGCTTGCCCTACAGACAAGCAGAGGCAGCCTGGGGAGAGGGCAGCGGCTCCCAGTTCCTCACTCGTCAGTGGCAGAGCTGGCTTAAGACCCTAGAACCTCAGTCTTTCCACTCCAGCTCCTTTTAAGTTCCCTCTGCCACATTCCCAAGAGAGAGAGTGAAAGGCATATCTGAACAACAAATAGGAAGAGGGAATCTCTCTGAGTTTGGGGGAGCCTGGAATAGAGGACTTCGTGGTAAAAGAACCTGGGATGGGGGGATCACACTGCAAGCCTGCCTGCAGCCCGGTTTCCTCCTCATGCCAGTGGACACTACTTAGAAAGTCTATTTTTCTGACCTTGGAGCCCTCTGGGAATAGAGATTCAGATAAAGTTCTCTTGGTTATAATGTTCTGCAAGAGGAAACCAACAGCTGGAGGATCCTTAGAGGCAGTGAGCGGCAATAAGGAAGGAGCACTACCTGCTTTCTCGGTCAGCATACATCTCCATGTGCCGGGGGTTGATGGTGGAGTCAATGACGACCCAGGAGCCACCCCGCAGCTCAGCCTGGGGAGGGATATAAACCATCACAGGCTGAGAGCATTCCCGTAAGCCATCCACGATGTAAGCACCAAACTTCAGCACTTGGTCGTACATATCTATGGAGAACGAGACAAATTAGAAATCATGACAGAGTACTTCCAAACACTGTTCTCATAGGAAATAATATTTATACGGCGTTCTGTGCCTCCCTGAGGTGGCCGGAGGTGACAGGTCTGGGGATTCACTAGCCTAGGTCCTTTTTGGCCACCCTGAAGACTCAAGAGATTAACATTTCCATGTGTATTCTACTCAAGACTCCAGGGGGTCTTCAAAAGTGCAAGAGAGGTGCACTGTCATTCACAAGATTCAGTGTGCAGGCCCTGTGAGGGCATATCCACTGTATATCCTCCCTGAATTTCTGTACTCAGGTTTCACCACATTAATTCTCACTCGCTCTACAAATGTTGAGTATTTTTCATGTCAATATGTGATCTCTCTCACTACATTAAGTTTTCTGAAGGAAGAAACTATTCAAGCTCTTTTCAATTCTTCTCATGATACTTAGCATATGATAAGCTCTTAATACGTGCAGCTAACAGAAACAGATCCTTCAAAAATGGCTTCTTTCATCTTTGTGTCTCCAGTACCCTGTCCAGAGCCTGGAACATAAGTGTTTGCTGAATGAATGAATGAATGAATGCAAGAATGAATGAGCACATACACACTTTGGAAAGGACAAAACAAGAAAGAAAAACGAATTATTCTTTAACAGCTGCATTTTTATCAGGGTTTCAGTGAGAGAAAAATTTAAATGCACATGTATTTATTGGAAATGTCATCCAGTCACATAAAGAGGAGCCACCACTTCATTCTGCTAAAGAGAACATTTCGTAATGTCCCCTAGTCTAGCAGCAGCCTGAAGAAGAGGGATCCCAGGGACATAAATAAAGTGAGTCCTTGGAAAGTAAGATCAGTTATTTCCCAACAATTTATGAACTCCTTCCCATTTCCTAGCTCACTGATGTCTAAACATTGCTAAAGCTTTAGGTTTATGATTCCAGGTATTTAATGAGTACTTCAGTGGAACCACAATGGATCCTTTTTAAACACCAAATAACAGGTTCAACTGAGTTCAAACTTTCCTATCAAAGAGAAGATCTCAATTTGGAATAAATCAATTCTGGAAATCTAAAGCGAAGAATCATTTTTCAGGAAGTTAAGAGCAAACCAAATAGAAATTGCTTTCATTGTAGTAACTGGCAAATTAAACTGCCACCTTCTCCAAAGTAAAAATGGCTCTATATACAAACCATCAGTGAGCACAGTTCACCGCAAGGCACATACCTTTCCCCACTGCCGCAACCTGGCTTATATGCGAAGACTTCAGAAGTTCCAAAAATTCTTAACTTGGCCCAGGAAAAATTCCCTGCTCTATGAGGAATATGTATGGTCATAATCTCTGTATGTATGATCAGAGCAAAGACATTTATTCCTTTGAGGGGAAAGCAAAGACAAAAAAATTTACTGCTAATTACACAACTGCTGTATGAAGAGCAGGGAATAAAGGACTTTAAGCGCTTTACGCTAATTCTGTGGTTATGAAAATAATTGCTCAGCTCAAATTATTTTAACTAAATTAATTCTTTAGTGGATATTTCAACCAGTGTTACATAATAAAATAATTGTGTAATTAGCAGTACATTTTTCAGTGCTGCCAAGAGTAGTCTCAGAACAAGGAGTAGAAAGAAGTGGCCTTAATGGTATCATGTACAGAAGGAAAAGAAGGCTTGGCTAAAAGAAGGAAAACAACATAAACAAAGTCATCCTACATGGAAGAGTATTTAGAGGTAAAAAAAAAGGGAAAGTTCTCAGCCTCTTCACTCCTGTTTGCTGAAGACATACATATGTCAAAATCTGTCTCTGCACTGCCTATGATTATTAGATCCAGCTCTCAAAAAGGAGGAGGACTTTTCATTTATTTAATTAAAAAAACAAACAAACACCTTGATTTCATAGTATATGCAAATAGTTTGGGATGAAGTTGAGTTCTGTTTCCTTTTTTTATTTTTGTAAAATGGACTTCGGTCGCTCTTTTTCATCATCATGGCTAGTTTACTGCATACCAGGGAACATGTTCTTATATACACACATAAATCACTCAATCATCATAAAACCATCTGGCTTTTATATCCAAGTTATAGGTGAATCAACTCAGGCTTAAATAAGTGACTAAGTGAGAGAAATAAGACTTGAACCCAGATCTTTTGGGCTCTAAAGTTTGCATTCTACTACCTCATTCTTAACTCATCATTCTTATTGCATAGAAAGGTCACGAGGCTGAGGTAATCTGCTTTCCAGCATCTGATACAATGGCTGAGTAAAACAGAAACCAGAAAAGCGACTTGAATAAATCTCTGAATATTTCCAAATTTTTTAATTTTTAATTTTAGTTTTTGAGAGAAAGTGTGCGTGCATAAGAGAAAGAAAAGGGGCGAGGGCCCAGAGCGGTCTCCATAGTTGTACCTCATTAGTTGTGACATGGCGACATTCCACACAGGTGGATGTGGGGCCATGTGGTGCGGAAACTGAACCAGGGGCCTCCACATAAGAGGTGAGAACCTTCACTGCTGAGCCATCCTGGTGGTTACCAGTTGCACTGCAGTCTAGCATATGGGTTTGCACGGGCCAGAGCTGTGAATCAAACCCCAGACCTTGTGATTGTGAGGCAAGTGCTCAAATGCTGAGCTATCCTGGCACCCCCAACATTTCTAAATTTTGCCAGGACTTTTAGTATGATCAGAAATGTCAGAAGTTGAATTGATGACACTACCAGCTTTGGATCTGACTGCCAAACAATTATCTTCAGGCCCCAAGACTTGAGTAGTAACAGAGCATCAAGGTTCATTAAAGCTGACAAGCTGGGGACTGAAAATAATACCTCCAGGTGTGTTCTGAAACACCAACAGACCCACACAACCCAATCATCAAAACACGCCAAAGCAACAAAGCCTATTAAAACATAAACAAAGTCTACAAACAGCATGCTCATACTGAATCACAGCTGCCCCAAACTACACGTTCTGAAAGGCAAGCTGAAGTACTTGGCAACAATCTGACACACATTTGTCTGAAATCCGTATTTAAGAGACAGAGTGAAAGCACAGCCAAGAATAGCAGGGGAGGAGCTATTCCCAAGGGTGTAGGCTAGACGTCAGTCTAGGGAATTTTAAAGCTTATGCATACGCTAACTGTCAATTCTCAGGCCAGGAGAAATGGAACTGGGAATGGAAAATACTGATAGGTTCTTCATTGGAGAGGCGGGAGCTTGGAGCTTTCTGAGCATCTGAGCAAAGAACATCTATATGAATGGTGATCACACAGCCTTTCCAGTGTGTTCTCAGCACCCAGACACCAACCCTGCCCAGGGCCTTCATTGTTATACAACATGGATAAACTTGTCACCACATGTACCAGACAAGGGAGCAGGGTAGCAGAGTGTTTCCACAAGGCCCCACACTCTCAAAACTGGAACAGATCTTATTGGCTTGGGGTGAGATTATGTTAGAAGCTGAAGGCAAACATGAGGCATACAGAAGCTGCATGCACATAATGTCTCTCATGAGTTCATTATGGCTGGCTGACACTGTATTTCAATATCCAAGTGATCAGAGGTTTTAAAATACTTTCATTCCAGTTAAAGTTTTCAATAAATTTTTTTTTTATTGTTATTTATAACCTGTCCCAGGAAAAAATAATAAGTATAACATGAAAAGCCAACTGAGAGTGACCCTGTAGCACCAGCAGTGAGGCGGCTTAATATCACTGGGATTTGCATCCTATCAAGCTATTCATGCTGAGGCTGGGACCCTGGTGCTAATTTCTAGTAAATTTCACGCTTGATGTCTCCCTGTTGTGGGTCATTGCCGGTTCGTCTAAATAAACTGCTTCCAAATGGCTCTTCCATCTAAATATTCAGCCAGTTTTTATAATTTAATTTTGCATTATGCTGAATAGCCTTCCGGCCAGATAGAGCTCATTGGGAAAAAAGCACCAGTACCATCTTGACATGCTTTTATTTATTTATTTATATTTTTACTGCTCGAATTAGACCTCCTAGGCCGACTAGTAAAGAGTTTTTTTTTTCTCCTCCACTAATGTCAATTTTCAGCATAGCAAGAGCTGTCTCTAATCTTTTCCTACTCATTACACACAATTTTGGAGTCATTTTACCCACAGTGCAGTCGGCTCCTGGCTGTGTGTTTGTGTGCACTGAGGGATGGCATAATTGTTTATTTTCCCTCCCTGCATAATCCCCAGCCAGTATTGAAACCAAAACTGCAAACACCTCCCCAAGGGCTATGGAATGATGCTCAGCTTAGGTCCCTTTACATGAGATAATATGTAGAAAACATCCTGACCTATATATGAACATGAAAGTGATGTTCTTCCCCTTCCTACTTTTACACTGATCTCTAACTTCCCTGGAGCTTTTTTTGTCTTAAGTGATGTGTAAACTGACGTAGCAAGACCAAAATTCAGAAGACAGAGCTGACCCTGGTCTGTATTAGGCCAATAACTCACTTTTGACCAGGGGCAGAAGGGAGGTGCAAAGGAGAGATTATTGTTTAATGGGTACAGATTTTATGTTGTGGATAATGAAAAAGGTGAGCGTATATAATGGTGTGGCTATACCACACCGTGAAGTATTTAATGCCACTGAATTATACACTTACAAATGGTTAAAAATGATAAACATTGCTACGTATATTTTACCACAATAAAGAAACATAACTGATTTCAGCACTCTTGAAGTTTCTTGTCACAATAAGCAAGGACAAACCCAAAGCAAAAGGGAGGGAGATTAATAATAACTTTCTCAGGAACCTAGACACTCTATTCTAGGAATATTCTAGTAGATCTGGTCAGATCCTAGGCTCTAAAAAAACAGTCAACTGTATTATAGGAAGTCAGACAGATCTGTATTATTCTTCCAAATCTGTCATTTTTAGCTATGATCTTGGGAAATTTACTTAACCTGAGTCTCAATTTATGTAAATTGTGGATAATAATATAACCTATCACTTAGAGGTGCTTGTTGTGATGATTATGTAAGACAATGCATGTAAAATGGTTAGTACAGTTTCCGGTGAAAAGAGCTCAATGAATCTTAATTGTTGTTCTTGTTGTTATAGGGCTAGCTGCCAATCTGGGCCTGAGCCAAAATATGTAGCAGAATTAAAGCTTTCCCCACAACGGGCACATGGCAAACTTTTGAACTCTGAACTCCTTAGAGAAAATAGCCAGACTGACTTAAATCCTAAGTAATGTCAGAAAGAATAAATTCTCAATGGCCCCCCAGGAGAGATGTAACTAAGGAGTAATAGCACTGCATTCTCTCTCACGTCTTAATGTGCTCAAAAATCTTATAGCCAAGGAATTTGGGATCGAGTGAAATGGGATGTTAAATGCAACTCATATACATATACACACATATATAAATGAAAGGGGTTTTGTCCCCCTCCCCCCAAACTTAATACAGTATCATCCTCTTTTGAACACTGGTATTTTATTTATACTTTATACATTATGGTTTTATCATCCTGCCCCAGACATTTTTCTTGACTCCTTGAGGCAATGTCTGTTTCTGACTTGTTTTTGTTTTGTCTGCAGTAGCTACCATAATTCCTTGCACATAGGAACTCGATAAAAATGTGTAGAATTGACTTGTTTAACCTACGCTCTCAATGTCGCATGGCATTTCTACTGATTTATTATCATGGTCAAAAACAATTCACCTTGATAGTCTAAGAAAGTATATAAACATTTATTTGCATGTATAGTCCAGGTCTCCCCAAGGAAAAGTATAAAATGTGGTAGTTCTCCAGCAAATGTGGGCACAGGGAAACTTTTCAGCTAAAAATGCGAAAAATCACCATGATCTTCTACATTTGTCAGCAAGGCCTGGCCATACAGGGGAAGGTTTTGGCATAAGGCTCTAATCTCTCTCCACACATAGTTGATAATCTATAAAAGGGTAACTCTCTGTTTCTTCCCTCAGACCTCAAGATGCTTCTGCCCCAAGGTATTTCTGGTTGCCCCACTGAGAGGTCACTGTTTCACATTTCATATGCCCTTATCTCTGATCACTCTATTTACTCCAGCAGTATCAACTCCTCCTTCCTTCCATTCCGCGAACCCATTCTACTACTTCAGAACCCTGAGTTCTACCCTCTGAGTGAAGCTGACACTCATCAGCATACGCATCCCCTCCTGGTATGGAATCTCTGGCCTCAGCATGACCATGAATCTGTGACCACTGGAGAGAGCTTCATACTCTAAGAGGCAGAGTGTGTTTCCCTTGACATTCCCTGAGCTGTCCACAGTGGCTCTGCACACAAGGATTCTCAGTAAATGGTGATACTGGCTGCCTAATCACTAAGCAACTCCCATAGCACAGAGCAGAGCCTTTGTAATAATGGTCTCATATGCTGGAGCCGCGGGCCCAGGCCTTTGTTAGATAATAATAAAACATATCACAAATTACCACAAAGAACAGCCTCTGGTATGGAATTTGTTCATTTTCTTCTGGTAAAGGCTAATTTGAGTATCTGTCTTGGTCATTGTAGAGTATTAAGGAGTGACATCAACAAAAAAGTATGCTCAGGAAAGAGGGAGAGACTAGCACAATCATATTTCCCCAGCATCATCAGAACAGTCCATTATTCACCTATGAAAGCTAATCCATAACCATAGTCCACCTAGATGACACTGGTAGATGGTTCTGATATTTTGTATAGAATTGTAAAACATACTGAATTTTCCCATTCAAGTTGCAACTCAGAAGATATCCCAGAGAGAGCAAATCCCCCAAAAGCCTAGGGTGATGGACTCCCCTAGGCTCTGCCCACTATAAACCCTCCTTCCCCCACTGAGGGGTTCAGGGGAATCAGTGATGCCCCGCTGGCCTCAGCCAGGCCAATCACCTTTCATCCCACCAGAGAAACCTCTCCAGTTAGCAAAGACCATCAAAGGCAGCCCTTCACGGTTGAAGTCCTTGATAGCCTGGAAGGTCTTAAATGCAGAGTCTGGGAACCAAACCTGGCCAGCCTGCTGGATTATCTATTGGGGAAAATGAAAGAGGAAGACACAGTTAACAATACTGCTTGCAGGGGACTCTCTCTAAGGTGAACAAGGTTTGACTGATTAAAAACTGACCATCAAACTAAGCAAACAAAAACTGTTCATCATAAAGATGTTCTTTGAAATAAAAAAAGATCCTGGATCTTTGACATTTTAAGTCCTGATTACACTGCCACTCTTTAGTCAAAAGGGGGAACCCTTGCTGCTTCTAATGGAAGAGTTGCAGTCTCTGGATCCTGTTCTAGGCTTCCCAAGGGCGACTTTCAGTGACTCAACTACACTGCTCCTCCAAGCAGCAATGTACCAAGACTCCAAGTCCTCTCACCTCTGTGCTTAGGGCCGCTTTTCCGGTTCTGCGGTTACTCAACAGGCACTTGATGTGACCTTGCTAAATACCTCCTCCCTGGTCATTCCCCTCCTCCCCTCATTTTCCTGGATCTTGTCAGGATGTGAAAATGTTATCCATCCTTTAAAACAGTTGGGCTGTGGTATACACATTCTGAAAAATTTCCTATTAATTCCAGTGGCAGCTCTTCCACATATGAGCTCAAAGAATCTGGGACCGAAGACCCTTCGGCATTGTTTCAGCTGCTTTTCTGTACAACCACATCCCCAACAAAAGTAGGCTGTTTTCTAGCATCAACAAGACAACTGTAAAGGCCTATTTAATTTTTCAGGCAGCATTTAGCTTCAAGTCCATTAAGAGTCATCTCAAAAGTGAGCACATACTGGTCTGAAGCCATTCAAGGCTGCTGACTGCCCTTGCCTCTAAAACTGGTGGTTTGCAATGCTCCCCATATCTCCATGGTCCCTGCAGAAGGATACACAGCTCCCACACAGGCATGCAGGCAACTGGAGGTGACCTACCTTGGCTTCAGAATCCAGGTTTGCAGGATCAGCTGGAATACTTAGTTCTACTGTTCGGGTTTCTACCGCAACTACTCCCACAGGTATTCCTCCTAGCCTGATAAAAAATGAGCCACATAAGAACCCAATGTCTGTCAACATGGCAGCTAGTCATTTATTTTCCAATCCCATATCAAAACATTGGGGAAAAAAAAACTGGAAACAAGTTACAGAGAACAGGGAGAAAGCTGACTCTTCTAGTGTTAAAACTCTAGGTGAGACTCTCTAGATTTGGTGAATGTGGTAAATTTTTGTAAATATGGTGGGGAACTACCTTCAGATTCACTCCTATTCCCCATCACAGGATAAATTCAAATCAAGGGTTGTACTAAGGGAGCCTCTGCATTTAGACTTAACAGCTTAGCATGCACATGTGTGTACACATGCACACATTTTTGTGGTTGCCAAATGAAATTTCTCAGTTCATCATAAAGCATCTCTTTGGTGAAGATGGAGGAAAATGGTCTGAAAGGTAGTAGGAGCCTGAAACTTTCAGGAACTGTTTAGATGGATGCTGGCACTGCTGGAATAGAGCTGCTGTTTTCTATGGAGTATTAAAATATAGTTCCAAATAAAATCTGAGGGTTCAATGTCTTACCATCGGGCATGTGAAAGGGGAGTGTGTAGGTATGCTATGGGGATGATGAAAATTATGTGCCAAACAAAGAGAGGTGATTAAACAAAGTTTTAACTTTCTCTTTCATTGGAAAAGAGCAACGGTACAGGGATAACTTAGTGAAACAGGTGATCTATACTGTAAGTATATATTTAATCTCCAAGCTATGTTAATTTAAAAGACTGTTCAGGGGCACAAAGCTTCCACATCCATATTCCATAATACTCTTCCAACTTGGTCTTCAGAAAGAGAGACAAAGATGGAGAGAAAGGAGAGGGGAGAGGAGGGGAGGGGAGAGAGGGGCGAGGGGAGGGGAGGGGGGAGGAGAAAGGAGGAGAGGGGAGGAGAGGGGAGGAGAGGGGAGGAGAGGGGAGGAGAGAGCTGCAAGATACAGGGGGAGTCCCTACTCTGAAAAATGTAATTCCATCTTCACTTTCTTAGCTGTATTCCTTGGGGCTGGGGCTAGGGTGGATTATAGTCTCTCATTCTTCCATAGCATCTTCATGATAAACTTTTCCATGAAGGATGGTCTTTGGTTGTTAAACTGGCTACTGGAAATGGATTCTTGTCATCACAAGAGGCCTGACAGGGGTCTGAGAGGGGACCACCCACCCCCTTGTCACTTGCCTGCACTGAATCAGAATCTAAAGCCCTCCAGATAACCAGACAATGAGCAGGAGGTACACAGGAGGGTTTAGAAATATTTCTTTTCACAATGATTAACAATCCAACTGGAAACTTATAATTGCAAAAGCCACCTTAAATCGGTAACTTATAACTTATATATTAGGGCCCATGTGACCTAATAAAGAACATCTTTATCCGAGTATTATAGTTATTTATTGAACTTGAAAACAGCTCAGAACAACTTCTGTTTTCTATTATACTTCATATAAATTTTATCAGGCTAGCACTTGAAGATGCTACATCTTGTTTTA
>PVKE010032323.1:0-18543 GCA_004027555.1 Craseonycteris thonglongyai
TGTTAAATTTGATGAGGTTACATTGGTTGGTAACAATTAGACAGTTTACAGATGTACAAGTCCACCTCACATCATTCATGCATCGTATTATGTGCCCATCACTCAGTATCAGTTCCCCTTCCATCACCTTATATCTAGTGCCCACTCCCACCTCCCCCCACAACTGTCCCCCCACTCCTCCCCCCTATCCTGGTAACCATTAAAGGTTATTTTTAACTTCACCCCATATTCACATGGCAGAGTAGGAACACAAGCCATAAATTCACACTGTTCTTTTTCTCACCTACTGTATGAAAATACAATGATACATATGTAGTGACCTCGTATTCTTTGACTTGCTGAACTCACTCAGCTCTAGAAACTTTTGATATAGTCTCCTTGGGAATTTTTCTATAGACTAGGATTTCTCAACCTCAGATTTACTTACGTTTGGGACTAGAGAATTCTTTGTTGGGGGAGGCTCTGTCACGTGCATTGTAAAATGTTTACAACATCTTTGGCCTCTACTCACCAGATGCCAGTAGCATTCCCCGCGTCCTCCCACGTCCAGTTGTGACAACCAAATATGTCTCCAGACATTGTTAAAGTCACATTTGGGGGACAAAATCTCTGGCCTAGAACCATTGATATAGACCAGGGGTGTCAAACTGGTGGCCCGTGGGCCGCATGCAGCCCCCGAGGTAATTTTTTGTGGCCCACGATGCTCTGAAATAAAATGAAAATAGAAAAAATTGTTATGAAGAAAATAGCGCTTAGGGGAAATCGAGGCAATTCCCTCGTTAACCCTTTAACCACTGAAGACGAGTATACACATGGCCCAGTGCCTTTCCTGGGGGTCTGTGGGTGTGTATAAACACGCTGACTCAGTTCCGGCGACGTTTGTAAATGTGATGTGGCCCGCGTGAATCTTGCCTGTTGTACCAAATGGCCCGCGTTTTAATTCAGTTTGACACCCCTGATATAGACCAAGCTTAGCCAACCTGTGGTCTGTGGGCTGCATGCATCCCAGGATGGCTTTGAATGTGGCCCAACACAAATTCATAAGCCTGCTTAAAACATTATGAGATTTTTTTTTGTGATACATATTTTTTTTAGCTCATTAGCTATTGTTAGTGTTAGTGTGTTTTATGTATGACCCGAGACAATTCTTCTTCCAATGTGGCCCAAGGAAGCCAAAAGGTTGGATACTCCTGATGTAGACAATAATATCAGCAAATCAAAACAGTTTTACTTTTTCTATTCCAGTCTGCATGCTATTTATTTATTATCTATTTATTTGTTTAATATTTATTTATTACTCATTTGACTAAAACTTCCTATGTGATGTTGAATAGGAGTGGTGGGAGTAGACACACTTGCTTCCTGTTCCTGACCTTATAGAGAAATTATTCAGTGTTTTACCATTAAATATAATGTTATATATATATATATAAAATGTTATATATGTATAAAATCAAATTAAGGAAAGTTCCACTGATTTCTAGTTCAGAGGATGTTTTTAAACCATGCGGTTTATTTTCTCAAATATTTTTTTTGTATTTATTGATATGATTAAGTGTTTTTCTAGAATTTGATCACATGACACTTTGATTTTTGAATGTTGAACCAGCCTTGCATTCTCCAGATAAGCCATACAAGGTTGTGGTATATTGTACAATTTACATATTTCTGGATTTAATTATCAAATATTTTGTTGAGGACTTTTGTGCTTATTTTTTTTTCTTTTAAAGATTTATATTTTTATTATTTTTTTGACAGAGAGACTGAGACAGACAGGGAGAGACAGAGAGAAGGGGGAGGGCCCAGAGCAGTGTCCATAGTTGACAGCATTAGTTTTCCATATAGTTTCACTCCACAGGTGGGTGTGGGGCTGCACAGAGCAGGAACTGGGCAAGGAGCCTCCAGCATAGGCCCCAGCAAGAACTGAACTGGGGGCACAACCCAGTGCAGCATATGGATTCTTCTGGGCCGGAGCCAGGATTCGATCCTGGGGCTCCAGGCTGCAAAGCAAGCATTTAAGTAGCTAAGCCATCCCAGCTTCCCCTAAAATCTTTTTTAATATGTACATATTTTTAAC
Organism: Craseonycteris thonglongyai; assembly: GCA_004027555.1. Lineage (NCBI taxonomy): Eukaryota > Metazoa > Chordata > Mammalia > Chiroptera > Craseonycteridae > Craseonycteris > Craseonycteris thonglongyai. Next base: position 2,078 of record PVKE010032323.1, read on the forward strand.
TGAATAGACTTTATAAGTTAGAACAGTTGTAGATTTATAGAAAACTTAAGAAAAATAGTACAGCGCTCTCATATACCTGCTTCACAGTTTCTCCTATTAACATCTTATATTATTGTGATATATTTTTATAATTAGTGAACCAATATTGATACATTGTTATTAACTAAAGTCCATAGTTTACATTAAGGTTCACTCTTTGTTTTTTACATTTTATGGTTTTTGACCAATGCATAATGCTACATATCCTCTCTATAGTACCATAAAGAATAAAATCACTGCCCTAAAAACTTCTTGTGCTTTACCTATTCATTTTTCCCTTCCTCCCTCCTAACTCCAGGCAACCATTGATCTTTTTCTGTCTCTATGGTTTTGCCTTTTCCAGAATGTCATAGGGTTGGAATTATTCAGTATACAACCTTTTAGAATGATTTTTTTTACTTAATAATATGCATTTCAGGTTCCTTAAAATCTTTTTGCATCTTGATAGCTTATTTATTTTCATTGCTGAATAACATTTTGTTGCATGAATGTACCAACATTTATCTAGTTACCTATTGAAGAACGTCTTGGTTGTTCCACATTATGAATAAAATCACTATAGGCATTCATACACAATTGTTTTTTGCATGTGTAAGCGTAAGTTTTTAACTCAATTGGACAAATACCTAGAAGCATGAGTACTGGATCATATGGTTAAACTACATTTAACTTTGTAAGAAACTGTCAAAATGCTTTCCAAAGTGCCTGTACTATTTTCCATTCCACACAATTAGTGAGAATTCCTGTTGCTCTACATCCTTGCCAACAGGTGGTTGTTTAGATTTTTCTTCTGTTCTGGTAAGTGTAATGGTACCGGTATCTTATTGCTGTCTTAATTTATAATTCTCTAATGACATATGATGCTGAACATCTTTTTATATGCTAACTTTTATCTCTCTTTGTATATAATTTTTACTTTTATTTTTGGTGGGCTCTTCAGATTTTTTTGCCCAATTCTTGAGTTTTTTTTTAAACTTGTTGAATTGTAAGGGTTCCTTTTATGTTGTGAATACAAGTCATTTATATATGTGTGGTTTGCAAATAGTTCTCCAGGTATTGGGAATTGTGGTTTTTAAATGTGTCTTTTACCAAAATATTTTTATTTTTAATATAGTTCAAGTTAGTTTTCTTTTTTTTAATTGTTCTATTAGTGTTTAAATTTAAAAAATTACCACTAATCCCAAGGTTGTCTAGATTTTCTTCTCTGTTGTCTTTGAAATTTTATAGTTTGGTAGTTTACAACTAGATCTATAATCCATTTGAGGGTTTTTTTGTGTGTGTGTGAAAGGTATAAGGTCTGTGTCTAGATTTTTTTCCCATGTGTATGTCCATTGTTCCACCACCATTTGTGGAAAAGGTTATCATTGCTCCATAGTATTATTTTTACTTATTTGTCACATACCAGTTGACCGTATTCACATGGGTTATTTCTGAGTTATCTATTCTGTTTCATTGTTATGTGTTTATTTTTTTGCCTATCCCATGCTGTCTTGATTACTGTCATTTTATAGTAAGTCTTGAAGTGGTTATAATACTATCAATCCTCCAACATTGTTTTTCTCTTTTAATATTGAGTTGGCTATTCTGGGTTTTTGCCTTTCCATATAAATTTTAGAATCAGTTTGTTAATATCCATATTCACAAAATAACTTACTGGGCTTTTGATTGGGACTGTGTAGAACCTAGAGATTAAGTTGAGAAAAATTGAGATTTCAACAATATTGAGTCTTTTTATTCATGAACAATGCACATGTCCCAAGTTATTCAGGTCTTTGCTTCCTTTCACCAGAGTTTTACAGTATTCTTCATTTAGGTTCTGTACACATTTTGTTAGATTTCTGCTCATGTATTTCACTTTTGTGTGCTAATGTAAATGTTATTGTTTTAGATTTCTAATTCCAATCTTTATTATTGATATATAGAAACTCATTGACTTCTATATATTAATTGTAACCAGCAACTTTGCTACAATAATCTCTTATTAGTTCCAGGAGTTTTGTTGTTGTTTCTTTGGGATTTTCTACATAGACAATCATGTTATTTGTGAACAAAGACAGTTTTATTTCCCCCTTCCCATCTGTATATCTTTATTTCCTTTTCTTGTGTGATTTCACTATCTAGGCATTCCAGTAGATGTCAAATAGAAGTAGTGAAAAGGGATAGCCTTGCCTTGATTTAAGTCTTAAAGACACAGCATTGAGTATTGTTAAGAATATTGTTAAGAATATTGTTAACCTTAAATTAAAATTTAATGAGCTACTTTTACAAATTATTAAATTTTGTAGCAGAATAAAGTTATTATATGCCTTCATGACAATAATTCTATATTGTGTGTATAACCAATAACCTAGCAGTTTAAAATTTATTATGTGACTTTTATTTAGAGGCTGTCTTGAATATTATTCAAGATGAAGGCTTTAAAATATTGATGCAAAGACAAGTAGTATTATCAAAAGAAGAAGCACAAACACTATGCAAGGAATATGAAAATAAAGATTATTTTGAAAATCTTATAGAAAACATGACCAGGTAAATCTACACCAGTTGATTTCAGGTGTAGAAAGCACAGTTTGATTTATTTTTGAATCATTTAAGTTTTCTCTTAATCCTTCTTTCTGTTCAAGTTGCCAATTCTCCTAATTCTGTGACTATGTTCAGAATCTGATCCTTTGCCAATCTCTCTGCTATGTCGGTTCTCTGCTCAACTATCTGTTTTCTCAGGCCCTCTTGAAAAGTTATTGAAACAATGGAAAGGTCTCAGGTGAAGTTGCTGGAGTCCAGTTGAGGTGAATGCCAGAAATCCAGAGTGTTCAACATCATCAAGTTCAGGCAGAGGACTGATGGAACTCTCAGGGGCTTTGGTAATCCTGAAGATTACTAGTTCTAGGAAAGGAATGAAGTATAGAAATCTATCATGTTTCTAGAAGAGTAAGTGAAATAGCAGCTGGCACAGAAATGTAGTCAGGGAATATATATCACCAGGAGCATGGGAACAATATAGAAACCGCTCTTTCAGAACCAAGGTCCTTCTTTTCCCTTAATTTCTGTGCTTCCGTCTTTTAATAAATATGCTCTTATGAGAGCACAAATGAAAGTTAATTTCAGACACTCGATAAAAGGATTATTTTGACTTTTTAAAGTCTACTTAACTTAGGTACTTGTATTACCTATATATAAATAGCTATTGAGCCACACATTTTTTAACTTTATTTTTTCTTCCAATAGTGGTCCATCTCTTGCCCTTGTTTTATTAAGAGACAATGGTTTACAACACTGGAAAGGGTTAATTGGACCAAACACTATTGAAGAAGCCAAAGAATGTCTTCTAGAAAGGTAGGATTCATAGTATGGGTCCCAAACTGTTTTTATGGGAGCCATTATGATTTCTTTTTGAATATGGAGTATAGAAAACATAGCTTTAGTCCAAGGGAGGTTATTAGGATAGCTACTTTTCCTGGGTCAGGAGTAAACTGCCCAGTACCAGCCTGAATAAGGCCAAGGCTTTTCAAGAGAAGGTTGTGGGTTGCTTGGTTTGGAGCTGGAAGGTAGGTGGTGGGATCCAGCCAAAAGGCCATCACTTGGCAGAAATATCTACCCACCCAATAGGTGAAATTCTCTTGAGAAGGATATGATGGCAGCTGCAGGTTCTTCAGTTGATCATAAGTGTTTTAAGACAATGATCACTAACTTAATATGTAGTCTATTGTTTGTGGGGTGTGGGTGGTGGTGGTGGTGTCATTTCTAAGATAGTTTACTGATGGATCTTAGATATCACCTAAATTTTGTAATCAGCTCAAAATATAGAATGTTACCTGGCACATATGGAACACTCTGTTATATATATATATTTAAAGATTTATTATTTTAAAGAAGATGAGAGAGAGAGAGAGAGAGAGAGGCAGGGAGGGGCCCAGAGCAGTTTCCACAGTTGTACATCATTAGTTGTGACAAATATTTTTTTTAAGATTTATTTTATTGTTTGAGAGAAGGTGTGTGTGTGTGTGTGTGTGTGTGTGAGAGAGAGAGAGAGAGAGAGAAAGAGAGAGAGAGACAGACAGACAGACAGACAGACAGAAAATGACTCTGTGCTTATTCATGACTTCCATATTTGGAACCACAATTTCTAGAAGAGTGTGTCTACAGACATAGGCCTTGTGTTGCTAGGAGCACCTATCTCTGATGCTATGCTTTGCAGGCTATATTTCATTAAGAGTTTCTATGACATTCTGTGAAGAGGGCCCAAGCTAGTCCCCATGGTTGTATATCATTAGCTGTGACATGGTTTTATTCCACACAGGTGGATGTGGGGCCACGTGGGGCGGGAACTGAACCAGGGGGCCTCCTGCATGGGAGGCAAGAACCTTTGCCACTGAGCTACCTCAGCAGTTACTGGTTGTACTGCAGTTCAGTATATGGGGCTTGCACAGGCTGGGGCCAGGAAACCCAGACCTCACAATTTAAGGTGCTCAACTGCTGAGCTATCCTGGCATCCCCTGTAAGTATTTTTTTATCTTAACTGTTGGGCTTGCTATCACCCGGAGAATGCGGATACTATCTTATGCATCTACATTTTTGGGATATAACTGATAGAAACTAACTGAATTGCAATTCACTTCAATTCTTTGTGCCAATTTTAAGGTAGAATTCAATTTAGGGGAAGAAAGGTCTTTCCTGCAAGTGAGAAAGAATAGAGATGCTCTTTCACAGCAAACTTGACATATGTTTACACAATAAACTACTTATGAAATATCACTTATATAAAAGTTGACCTCCTGAATGGACACTTTTATCCCTTATTTAGCCCTACTCACTAGGTGTTTGCTCTTGTGCCAGAAAATAGCTGCCAAGGATAGTGTGGGTTGGACACTGTAAATGGTGGGAAGAGAGTGCCATAGGACCACTTAAGGAAATGCAGGATAGCATGCAAAGCATAACATCATGTCAACACAAGGACTGTGTCTGTAGATACACTCTTCTAGAAATTGTGGTTTCAAATATGAAGGTAGTGAACGAGCACAGAGTCGTTTTCTCTAGGTGAAGGCACTGAGTCCTCTCTACCACACTGTTATAGTGAGGATTCCCACTCAGTGCCTATATGATCTCTCTGTTGCCACAAGTTCACAACTAATCCTTACCAGTATTTTATATTGTTCCCCCCTTTTTCAGTTTCCTTCAGTTACCCAGGTCTTTTAGATTGTTTTAGAAACAACTCTTTAACAGACCTCTGTCCCTTTTCTGCACTTGGGTATCAGATTGTGCACTCTTCATTGCTTAATCTGAAATATGGGGGAAGCTGGGATGGCTCACCAGGTTAAATGCTCACTTTGCAGCCCAGGGGACTGAGGATCAAATCCCAGCCCCGGCCCATACAGACCCTATGCTGAACTAGGGGTCTGCCCCAGTTCTGTTCTTGCTTCCTGGTTTGATCCCTGGCTTGAGGGGGGCATGCCTCCCTTGTGGAAGGCTGGCAGCTCAGTTTCTGCCCTGCACAGCCCTCACCCACCTGTGTGAAACGAAACCATGTCAATAACTGATGACGTACAACTATGGCGACTGCTCTGGGCCGTCCCACTCCTCTCTGTCTCTGTCTGTCTCTGTCTGTCAAAAACAAAGAAATAAATCTTAAAAAAAAATCTGAAATGTGAGCACTTGCATAAAAGCTAAATATAGAAACTCTCCTATTATATCCTTATCCACATGCACACTCACATGCACACATACACACAAACATTTTCCAATAATTATGTCTAATATGACAGGGGCTATGCTAGTATGTATGTAGTTCTCTACATTGAATGGAATAAGTGCTGGTGGTGGCTTAGGGTGTTTCCATCATTCATTGTGCAAATCCTCCATTCCTGGCAATCATAGGTTCCAAGGGTCTTAGGTTATCAGTACGTCCAAATCAGAGGTATGAGAACAGCCAAACCCCAAGAGGGAAGGTCAAGTTGGATAAAGTAGAAAAAAAATCTGAATGGGCCAATTAAACCAGAGAGGCAAGAAGAAGAAAGTCTTGAAGCTGAGGAAAGAAAGCCAAGTTTCCAGTGACGTCACTCCATTAACAAGAAGGGACATTATTCACCATGGCTAGATTTGTGTGTGTGTGTGTGTGAGGAGGGTGTTGGCTGCTCAGGACATTGTATAAAGGGCAGCAAATGCAGCAAGCAGTGAGCTCCTCCACTATTAAAATATACATAGAAAGAAAAAAAAAGGAAACTAAAAAATTATCAAGGAACAACAATTGATTTAAGAGATATATATTCATCCATTGCATAGCAACAGAATGAGAATAAATTGTCTAACTTGATATAGATTGTTGCACCATCAACATCACTCCTGCCTCTTTGCTGTCCTGTGGGCTGTCTTATAGGTTCCTCTTTTATTGCTGCTCTTGCTTACTGGGAGCATCTACTATAGTGTATCTTGGATTTAATGTTTTATGTCTTTGGCACAGAGTCATTATAATACCATCTCTAGTGCTTGAATACTAAGTGGTGAAAGAAGGGAAAGGAATATTTATTGAGAGCTTAATATACACAACATATTTCAAATATATCAGTTGATTAAATCCTCAAAAATCACCTTCCAAAACATGTTTTATTATCATATTTATATTTGGGACAACTGGAGCACAGAAAAGTTAAGTGATTGCTCAATGTCACTTAGTTGCAAGCAATGCAACTAGGATTCTCTGTATTCTGTGCTTTGTCACTGCACCAGGGCATCCATTTCTTCATTCACAGTTACCTGTCATGATCCATTATCAGGGTTACTTAAACGTTCACATCCTTTCTTCCTAACGACTATTGTGTCCTTGGAAGGAAGTAGCATGCCCCAAGCCACTCTAATTATTTCCTTTGCACAATGCCTAGATTGGGATAAGTTGTTATTGTTTGATCACTTTTAAACAATTTATGTAAATAGTGTGCTATATTATATTATGTTATGCTTTGCTAAAACAGTTTATAACTTGATTTCTTTTTCAAAGTTTATGTATAAAACTTGCAATGGGAAATTTACCTATCAACCAGTTGTACGGAAGTGTTTCATTAGAAGCTGCTGAAAGGGAAATACAACATTTCTTTCCTCCTGAAAAAGTTTTAGTACTGATCAAACCTCATGTAACAAATGAACAAAAAGGTAAATATTTAAAATAAAAACTAATGTATACATTTTCACCAAATTTAATGAAAAATTTCAAATCTCATAAAAGTTAAAAGAATAATGCAATGAACACCTTCATCTCCAGAACGTAGCCTCAAAGTTTAGGCTGTTGATGAGATTTTGACAAGATTTATTTAATTTAATTCTCTCACTGGTGCCCTGCTACTTCAAGGAGAAGAGTTCAGATGGGCTCTCTCCTACAGTCCATATCTAGCAAGATGTTCTTTGGCATTTGGAGCATGGAGGTGAAAATGTGTCTTCACTTGTAGCATAGGTGCGGATGATATCCTCTCCCACTTTTATAGTCCACTAGATGTTTCAGGTGATTTCCGGAAAGATGGACGTCAGAGCTTGAACATCTACACTAACATGTTAAAGTTCTGAAGGTCAATGAGGTACTTTTTAAGTTCAATTTAGTTTAACATAGTTTTGGTTTTTAAATCACAGTATGCAAATAAAACTACTACTTTCTGTAGTTATTTCAATTTAATTAAATATGGAGCAAAAGTGATGGAAATCTGTATGATTAGCAAATATTTGTTTTTCCTAGAGAAGATCTTCGGCCTTATTAAAGAGAATGGATTTGAAATAACACATATAAAAGAAATGTTGCTAACTGAAAAGCAAGCAGACAAAATTTATTTTAAAATTGTAAAGAAATACTTTTATAAAGATATATTGGAAATATTATCTGAGTAAGTTTCTGATATATAGTTTATTGTATTATGAATTATTAAATGTTGATTGTTGAAATTTTGAAAAATATGAAAATTAATGAAAACATTCCATGTGATCTCATTCATGAAAAGACACACTTTTAATATTTGGTATTCATATCTATTTTCTTCCTTTTCTACATAGTTTCCTTTCTCTCCTTCCTCTTTTCCTCCCTTCTTCCCTCTCTTTGTTCCTCCTTCCCTCCCTCTCGCCCTTCCTTTCTATTTCCTTCCTTACTTCCTATGTTTCTTTAGGTCTTCACATTACATATAGAGACTATCTAGGTTAAATTCCTGCTTATCAACATACTTTATTTGTGCCTTAGTTTCTTTATCTGTAAAATGGGGATAATATTAGTACCTACCTCATAGGTTTGCTGTGAGAGCTGAATAATTGACCTATTGAAAGTATCTGGAGCAGTGTCTGGTATATATCCCTACAGCATTGCTTCTAGCACAAAACTACCTGTTGGAATAGGGAGAAATGAAGGGAAAAGAGAAAGCACAAAATCACACTAAGGACAAAGAATAAAGACAGACTCCCTGGATGAAGCTTGTGGCATTCTGTCTTTAGCCATGTAGGCAATCTGTACAGTTGTAATAGGCCAGGTCTCCTGAAAGCATTGTTATTTGCAGGGGCCCATCTTTGGTCATGGTTCTGACCAAGTGGAATGCTGTTTCAGAATGGAGACGATTGATGGGTCCCACTGACCCAGATGAAGCAAAAATATTGTCCCCGGACTCTATCCGAGCCAAATATGGAATAAGTATTTTGAAAAATGCTGTCCATGGATCATCTAATTCTTATGAGGCAATGGAGACCATTAATAAAATGTTTGTTCCTGAGAATCCTGAGGAAAACTAAAGTACAGTACTTCTTTAGTTATTTCTTTTTCTCTAGTTGTTACAGTGACTGGGTCTAGGACAAATTTGTTCTGGAAAGGCCAGAACTTTTTCTGTATTCCTGAGTTAAACTTTATTTTGTGACAAATACACTGGGCTGTTCCACAGCGGTCTTGGAAGTTTAGAACAAAACTTTATAGATGCCGGAGACGTGGGAGACAGTGGGGCAGGCAAGATACCCTAAGGTTTGCAAGCCTTTGTCTTAAGCCGTTCATGCCATCTGCCGTGAGTCTCATGCAGGTCCTTTCCTCAACTCCCCTCTGTGTCTCCACCTTGAATTGCCAAGGTCTCACTCAGTAGCCTTAACTCTATTCACTAAGTATTTAGAAACTTGGAGCCTACTAACTACCTTCAGGTGATATATAATATGATATCAGAAATCAGAGCTGAGAGGGCAATCATTTCTATTCTTTGGTAAAGAGGTACTTATTGCGGGAGGTGTAGCTACATAATATATATGTGGAATGACTCTGCTTACTTGTTGATATAAAGGGTGTCCCAAAATTCACGCAAGATTTGAATTTTGCGTCATTTGTGTGGTAAAGTGTTGCCAATGGAAAAAAAAAGATAGCATGACAGCTGACAGTTCAGGGTTATTAAAAATGGAGAGCTACATGAAAGAACAATGCATTTTTATTGTTGAGCAATATTTTAAAAATAATGAAGGTTTGGCAGCTACAGTTTGCAATTTTCGTACAAAATTACTTCTTGCGTGAATTTTGGGACACCCCTTAAAACTTGAAAAATTTTCTTTCCTGGGCCCTGTGAGAAATGGAATGTAAGATAGATGACTTTTCCCATCAAACCTACTTTTCTTGTTCATTTTAAAAGAGCAGGTTTACAAATATACACATGTATGGCTTTGGATGCTGATTTGAATATGACTATACAGACTCTTCATGTGTGGAGTGTTTCCCCAGATGGATGAGCCAAATTGAGAATCCATCTTCTGACGAGGAAGCAAAGTGAAATGGACACTCATCTACACCCATCATCAAGGGGACAATATATTTCTCCCTTAATACTATTATTTAGGCTATGATTTCTCCAGGTATAAGAACATTGTATTAAAACATTAGATGCAAAAATAAAAGTGAATTCATAGTACAGATCATCTCATAAGTCTTGCTCAATTATACACCAAAGCATAGTTACATAACCCATAAACATTTATGCTGGGAAGATATGGATTGTATGTCTGCTTGAACTGTGGGTTCTGGATTAATAGAAAGCTGGTTGAATGAAGGTTGTTAACCTTCAGGGAAGTATAGATCTAATGGATTGGACAAAACTCACTAAAACAATATCTAATTATAACCACCACAAAACAATACATTATTAAACATGTCAGTGATGAATGACTGAAGCTGGGGAGGTAAGTGGGACTATATTCTGTTTATAGCATCTATTAGCAACATGATATATATCTACACTAACAATTGCATGCCCATCTCTTTTAATGAAGGCAGCATTATGAATTATACCAGGGATTTTAAATTAGCATGTAATTCAGTGCTGAATTGACAGGTGTGTGTTTAATGGGTAGGAGCTGGAGATAAGGATTGAAAGAGATCTTGAATAAAGGGTAGGATTTTCAAAACCCGAGGTAAGGAAACAAGAAAGTGAATTCAGTTAAAAAGTTTCTAAACAGTTTAGTCACGCTCTCTTTCCACACACACACACACACACTATAGAAAATATACCATCTAACCATTCTCATTGTATTGATAATGGCTGGATTTTTTCTGGATGGTATATATATATATATATATATATATATATATACACATTTTTTCTGGATGGTGTATATCTATCTATATCTTGGTTCTTACATATAAAGACATTTTGCTGGTTGCTCTTACTATGCCTACTATTCTATATCATATTCTTATGGCTAGCATAGTGAGTCTGTTTAAGACATTCAGGAATTGTTTGTTCAGCTCTTGTTATATGTTCGATATTATTGCAGGGATGAATACACAACCCTTACCCTAAAGGAGATTAGGACTATAAGGCAGGAGATGAAAAATTAACCTATGTTCTAGGATTCTTAGGGGTAGCACAGAATGCTTTGAGCTGATGCATATAGGAGATGGAGAGGGAAAATGAGATGCAAGCTACCCAGGCAGGAGGCATTTGTATTAATCAAAATAGCAGACGACAGCAACCTAAACTAATGTAGAAATGGTGAGTTAGTGATAAGTGGAATGATCAGAGAATTCTTAGAATGCTGCATTGCATCCACAGAGCATGATGGCTGATTACTACTCTACCAAATAAATAAGAAAAGTTCCTGGCTTGAGTAACTGAGAAAATGATCTAACTATTTCCAGACAAGGAAGCCAGAAGAGAAAAATTGGTTAGAAGGGAATACCATGAGTTCTGTTTCAATAACACTGGGAAGAAGGCATCTGAGTTGAGAGTAAGTCAGGTCCTCAGTGTAGCAGAGTCAAGAAGGCTGCATTGGAATAATATCAGCAAAATAGTAGAGTAGGCAGCTATTAAATCCCATCTCTCCACAGGAATATTAAAAACACAAGCAGAAACTGTCAGAAAAAAACTTTGTCAGAGTTCTGGATAATAATCAGAAGTTTACAGTAACCAAGGGAATGCTGAATCAATAAAAACACAACTTAAAAATGATACGATAGCTTTGTGACATCATTTGTACTTGCCCTTATCCTACCACTTCCCCAGTTTGGTGACTGTCCTGAGGAGTTCAGCCTGTGTTTGCAGCATGAGACTCTGGTATTTGGTCCCAGAGAGAATAGAGCAGATATTATTAACAAATAGTTATGCTTTTTGTACTAACCTGTCTGAAGTTTACCTGAAGGATGACACTCATCTCTGTTTCATTTAATCCAGAAACCACTTAGGGAGGAAAAGAAATAGACATTTCTTAAAAACACCATATGGTGAAAAAGAAACAGGTGCCTGGGCCCAAAAGGTATGGTTGAGACATAAAGTGGATCAACTAAAACTAGGGAGAAAATAAATAGCTGTCACATGAATTTCTTTGAGAAATTAGGGTATTCAGAAGCACCAGTACAGGGATACCAGGGTTGCTCAGCAATGCACAAAGAGCCAGTAATGGAGGAATTGAGGAATGAAAGCACACAGGACACAGAAAACAAACAAATAGCTAAATGGTAGAAGTAAGTCTTTCCCAGTCAGTAATTATTTTAAATGGAGTAAATTTTTTAATTTAAAGGCAAAACTTGGTGGGATGGGTTAAAACATGTGATCCATATACAGGCACAGTTTCACTGCGCTTTACATATATTGTGTTTTTTAACAATACGAAGGCAAGACCCTCCACCAACAAAAAGATTACAACTTGCTGAAGACTTAAATGATGGTTATCATTATATACACTGTTTTTTTAGACATAATGCTATTGCACTCTTATAGATTATAGTGTAGTGTGAACATAATTATTATATGCAATGTGAAACCAAAATATTTATGTGATTTACGTATAGTGATACTCATTTTATTGTGTTGGTCTGGAACCAAACCTGCACTATCTCAAAGGTATGCCTGTATATGCTGTCTACAAGAGATTTGCTTTCAATCCAAAGACACAAAGAGCTTGTAAGTACAAGGATAGAAAATTAGATTTCATGCAAATAGTAACTAAAAGAGAATTGGGGGATGGGCTGTATTACTATCAGAAAAATATATTGCACATCATAAGAGTTTATGAGACAAGGAAAGAACATTAAATATTTAAAAATATTCATTTCAACAAGGTAGAAAAATTATAAACACATATACATATAAAGAGCCCCCAAATACACAAGTCAAACTTTGACAGAAATGAAGGGAGAAATAATGAATATTTCCACAATTATAGTTGGAGACTTTAATAGTCCTCTTTTAGTAATGGATAGAACAAGACAGAAGATGAATAAAAAATTAGGGGACTTGAATACTACTATAGTCCGATTAGATTTAGAAGATACATACAGAACACTACCAATCAACAGTAGAATACACATTTTTCTTAAGTGCACATGACACATTTTCTAAACCATATATTAGACCACCAAAAAGTCTAAAATTTTTTTAAAGTTTTGAAATTATATGGTATTTTTTCTGACTACAATGGAATGGTACTAGAAATCAATAACAGAAGGAAACCTGGAAAGGTCATAAGTATGTAGAAAATAAACAGTGTACTTGTAGAACCATTGGGCCACAGGAAAAATCCTAAGAGAAATTAGAAAATACCTTGAGATGAATGAATACAAAAACACAACATACCAAACCTTATGGGATGCAGCAGAAACAGTGCCAAAAGGGAAATTTAGTGTTCTAAATTACTATATTAAAAAGAACAATCTCAGGATCCTGGGATAGCTCAGCAGTTGAGTGCTTGCCTCGCAATCATGAGGTTTGTGGTTTGATTCCCAGCCCAGACCTATGTAAACCCATATGCTGAATTGCCGCACAACTGGTAACCACTGATATGTCTCAGTGGCGAAGGTTCTTGCCTCCAATGGGGGAGGCCCTTTGTTCTGTTCCTGCCAGTGTGGTCCCACATCCACCTGTGTGGAATGAAATTGTGTCACAGCTAATGGTATACAACTATGGAGACTACTCTGGGCCCTCCCCCTTCCCTCTCTCCTTCACCTCTCAAACAAAATAAATCTTAAAAAAAAAAAAAAGAAACTAGGAAAAGGCTGTAAATTTTACCCAAATTTAGCAGAAGTAAGGAAATAAAAAAATATTAGAATGGAGGTAAATGAAATAAAGCAGATAAAACAGTAGAGAAACTCAACAAAACCGAAGGATTGTTCTTTGAAAAGATCAAGAAATATGACAAACCTTTAGCTAGATCAACCAAAACAAAAACAAAAAATCAAAACAGAGAGAGTATGCAAATTACTAAAATCAGAAGTGAAAGAAGAGACTTCATTACCAAATTTACAGAAATAAAAAGGATTATAAGAGAATGACATGAACAACAGTATGCCAATAAATTAGATTAACTGGATGAAATGAAATGCCCAAATTCTTAGGAAGACACAATTTATCAAAACTGATTCAAGAAATAGAAAATCTGAATAGACTTATCAAAAGTAAGGAGATTAAATGGGTAATTAAAAACCTCCTAATAGAAAGGTCCAGGATCAGATAGATGGCTTTACTGGAGAATTCTATCAAGTATTTAAATAAGAATTAACACCATTTCTTAAACTCCTCAAAAGAATTGGAAAGGAGGAAACACTTCTTAACTCATTTTATGATGCAAACATTAGCCTAATAATACAAGAGTCAGACAAAGGGGCTACAAGAAAAGATAAACTAGGAGTCGTGAGATAGCTCTGCAATTAGGTTCTTCCCTTGCAATCAAGAGGTCCGAGGTTCAATTTCCAGCCTTAGCCCATGCAAACACATATGCTGAACTGCGGCACAACTAGTAACCACAGAGACGGCTCTGCAGTGAAGGTTGTCCCCTCCCACGCCGGAGACCTCCAGTTTGGTTCCTGCCCTGGCCCCTGTGCGGCCCCACATCCGCTGGTGTGTAATGAAACCATGTCACAACTAATGATGTATGATTACAGAGACTGTTCTCTCTCTCTGTCCCACTCCCATCTTCTCTGAAACAATAAAATAAATCCTAAAAGACATACTACAGAACAATATGCCTTAGGACTATCAATGCCAAAATCCTCAAAGAAATATTAGAAAACTGAATTTAATAGCATCTTAAAAGGATTATACACCATGATTATGTGAGATTTATCCCAGGAATACAAGGGTAGTTAAACATATGAAAATCAATGACTGTAATAAACTACACTAATAAAATGAAGAAAAACCAGATATCATTTCAATTGATACAGTAAAAGCTCTAGCCAAAATCCAACACTATTTCATGATGAAAACACTCAGTACACTAGGAATATGAAGAACTTTCTCAACATGATAAAGGCCATATTTGAAAAACGTGAGAGATCCAAGATGGCGGCATGAGAGGAGAACGCCGATAACTGCCTGGGAAGGGCCTTGTGAACAGAGGGGAATCCACAGGGGAAACCCTGAGGAGCAACCTCAACTAAGAGAACCACACAACGCAGAACAACACCCAAAGGTTAGAGAAAAAAGGGGAGAGTGGGAGAGGGAAGAGGAAGCAGCGGTTCGGGGACAGAGACTCGGAGCGTGGCCAGGGGCTGGCAAAAACAAAGGGGGATTGGGGGACTACGGTCAAAGTGGAGCTGGATCGAGGGCGGGCTGGGAGCCGAGACCTAGGGAGCGTGGAATCCCCACAAGACTGTGGACAACTTAACATCCGAACTCAAGGGATAGCACACAGTGCCCTAATCAGATCACAGAGCCTAAAGTGGAACAGGGACTGTGGAGCTGGGTGGCTGCACTACCCAGCGGGTGGGGTGAGAGCAGGGCACCAGCCCACAACAGCTCAGCACCCCTGATTTACAGAGGAGATTGACTGTGAAGGAGCGGCTTCTGAAGACAGGGCTCTTGGAGTGAGGGCTGGGGCTCGAGTGGGCATAGCTGCATTGGACGTGCTTAGAGTGAATCCGGCGGTCTCAACAGAGCCGGGAGCATAGAGTGGCTGCTGCCCGAGCTACAGCCTGTGCGCACAGGGCTTTCGGCACCCCACCCACCAGGCCGCTGTGACACCTCTGCTTGCTTGCCAGTGCACAATTGGGCTTTTGGTGCCCCACTCACCAGGCCGCTGTGGCACTGCTGCCAGCACGCTACCGGGCTTATGGCACACTGCTCACCAGGTCGCCGCAGCACTGATGCCTGCGCACAAGACCGGCTTTTGGCGCCCTGCCCACCGGGCCACTGCGGCACTGCTGCCTGCTCGCGAGCACACAGCTGGGCTTTTGGCGTCCTGCCCACCGGGCCTCTGGGGTGCTGCAGCCTGCGCACACAAATGGGCAGCCGTCGGGGTCGCCGCGGGGTCATTGCCTGTGCACCGGACTGCGCAGCCAACCGGGGCCTCTGCCAAGCCCCAGCCCATCCAAGTGCTTCCCTGCGGGCGTGGCTTACAGATACGATTGAAGGAGGGGCAGACAGGCAGAGGAAAGACCGGAGCTCCTGCACCCCACCCACACTGAACCACCAGCCCCCCTGCTGAAAGGGGAATCAGCTATTGTGTCTCAGGCCCGCCCTAGCTCCTACTCACATGCCCCCACCCCTGGCCACACCTTTACTACCCTGCTATCTAACAGCTAAGACAGCAACCTGAAGTGCCCCATGACACAGAAGCTGTCTGCTTCCCCCAACCCTCTCCCAAAATCTCCTTCTCCCACAACTGAGCCCAAAAGAAAAAATAAACAGAAGCCCATCTGATAGGCAACCCCCCAGAGGGAAAACAGACTCATGCATAAAGCAAAAAGAACCACATCAAACACAATGCACACCTCAGAATCCAAAGCCCCTCCAGAAGATAAGGGGCAGTCCTTAGGAAAGGACCTTGCACACTTGGAATCAAATCTAAGTGAAACAGAATTCAGGGCTGCATTAATCAAGACACTCAGAGAGCTCACTCAATGCTGGCAAAGTACCCAGACACAGTTAAATGACCTCAACAAGAAATTTTCTGAGCAAAATGAGTACTTTACCAACAAAATTGAGAAGCTAGAGCAGAACCAAAAGGAACTCCTT
>PVKE010032324.1:0-18547 GCA_004027555.1 Craseonycteris thonglongyai
TGGCCTCAAAGCGAGCGCTCAACCCGCTGAGCCGTCCCGGCTTTCCCCTCCTGTTTTTTTTTTTACTAAAGATTTATTTTATTGTTTTTGACAGACAGAGACAGAGAGAAGGGGAAGGGCCCAGAGCAGTCTTCGTAGTTGTATGTCATTGGTTTTCCACATGGTTTTGTTCCACACAAGTGGGCAGGGGCCATGCAGGGCAAGAACTGGGCTGAGGGCCTCCCGCCTTAGATGCATGCCCCCTCAAGCCAGGGGCCAAATTGGGGGGTGAAAACTGAACTGGGGGCCTCTCACACGGAAGCACACTTCAATTCAGCATGTGGTCCACACCATCTGGGGCCGGGATTCGATCCTAGGTCCTGAGGGACTACAAAGCAAGAACTTAATCAGCTGAGCCATCCCAGCTTCCCCAGTCATTGTTTTTTTAAAGATTTATTTTTATTGTTTTTTTGACAGAGAGAGAAAGACAGAGAGAGACAGAGAGAAGGGGGAGGGCCCAGAGCAGTCTCCATAGTTGACAGCATTCATTTTCCATATAGTTTCACTCCACAGGTGGGTGCAGGGCTGCTCAGGGCTGGAACTGGGCTGGGAGCCTCCCACATAGGCCCCGGCAAGAACTGAACTGGGGGCACACCCCAGTTTAGCACATGGGTCGGCATGGGCCAGAGCTGGGATTCGATCCTCGGTCCCCAGGGCTCCAAAGTGAGCACTTAACCCACTGAGCCATCCCAGCTTCCCCACCTAGTCATTGTTTTTTACAGTGCGAAATGAAAATAGCAAAAGCAAAATATATATATACGTAAATTAACCATTTCGCTCTTCACATACATAACTGACAAAGAGACTAAAAATAGTTGCATATATAAATAATTCAGCAAACATCTTTTTGTAACTTTTTACTCTGATAATTTTAAATGTATAGAAAGTTGCAAGAATAACAAAAACTCCTATAACAATCAGATTCCTCATTTGCTTTTTTAATTCTCACACTCATATACATTTCCATGTTGTTGCTGGGGTTTTTTGTTTGTTTGTTTTGCTTTGTTTTGTTTTGTTCTTTTTGCTTTTTTTGTTTTTGGGGGGATTTTTGAGCCATTGGGGAATTAACTGCAGACATCATATCCTATCATTCCTAAATTCTTCAGTGTCTAACTAAGGACATTCTCTTATAACTGGGAAAAGAAAGGATGCTGCAGCTTCTCTGACATAATAGCTAAGAAAAAAAAAGTGAGCTTCCCTAGCATTTCTTTCTAAGGCACAAACCATGGGGATGCCATGTATGTATTTTAGTTTCAACACTACAGAACAATCACTATAGAAATCAGTGCCTGTTCTTTCTACATCCTTTTAAAAATTCACCTCCAAGAGTTTCCAAACAGTTTATTTCCAGACCCTATGCCCAGACTCCCTGACACCAGGGGGCACTGTGACTCAACCTTATCTTTCTTATGGGGCCATCCATTTGAGGTAAAGCTAATCATTGAAATGTATGCACCCCAACTGAAACTTCTGACACCTCGGATGTGCTGCTTGCCCATGTCTCTGCCTGTGTCAGCGTCCTCCACTTCTCTAAAATTGGAGCACTGTTTCAAGGAATCTTGCTCTGTTCTCAGGCTATCGTCCTCAGCAAAAGCTAAATAAAAAATCTTGCTAATACTTTCAGAGATGAGGAAACAACATTGAGACACTGCTATGACCAAAATTCAAATTTGGTGAATTGTCCCCGCATCGTCCTTTGTGACAACGGACCCAGTCCAGGATGGTGTGTTGCATTTGTCGTGTATCTTTGGTGTCCTGTAATCTGAAATGCTCTTTCTGCCCTCTCTCTTTCGTGAGCTTAACAATTGTGACAACTACAAGACAGCTATTTTGTAACCCCTTATTTGGGTTAGCATCTTTACTGTTAGATTCAGGCTGTGCGCTTTGGGCAGGGATATCACAGAAGTGATGTTGTGTCCTCAGTGTGTCGTATCAGGAGGCACATGATGTCACTTTGTCCCATTCTCAGTGACCATTCGATCCAGATGGTGTCTTCCAGGTTTCCCTAGTACAAAATTTCTGTTGTCCTCTTTCTTTAATGCATATGTAATTGTGGGGAGACACTGAGAGGCTATGCAGATGTCCTTCTTGTTTTTCTAGCCACTAGTTTTAACAGCCATTCATGAGTGTTGTCACAATGTTCACAAAGGAGTGAAAAAACATACTCGAGTATTCTCTTTTCCAGACATTACAGTCTTTTTTTCCAATAGCAGCTTTACTTGACTGACCATCCAAAACCACCCCCCATTCCCTCATGAACTGTGTTCCATTTTCTCATCCACGGAAAGGGACAAAGAGTGTTTCCCTCAACAGAATGACTCAAGCACTGTGATGCTTAGGAAACAAAGCCTAAAGTGTTCATACCTTAGGCTGGGTCCATGGACTTTTATATCCTGCACGATTAACTCGCCTGATCACACCAGAAGAACACAGCTGGCACTACTGCTAACCCCTGTTATGGGTAAAAGATGGGCAGAATTTATACGCAGGTCCAACCCAGCATGAAACTATTTTCTTCAGTCCACTCACTTCGCAGGACTTTCTCTGACAATTGTGGGTAGATACCAAGAGGAACATTTTTATCTCTGCAAATCTCACTTTCTCAGACTCAAGAATAGGCTTCCTAGAAAGTCTTTATTTATCCACAAGTGTTACGTTGTCATTACCATAAACCAGGCTAACAGCAATGTGCTTTTTCACTGTTTGCTAATCGTATTTGACTACATGTGATGGAAACATCCTTCTAGATCATTACTGAGCCCTAGGAAGCAAATTTGGGTTGCTTTTGGGGGCCATTGCTAGCACTTGGCAGGGCCTGGAGTAGGGTGAGCTGGGCAAGGTGACTAGGGGGAAAACTTAAGGTCCTATAGGCTGACCAGACATCCCATTTTAAACAGCACAGAAAACAACGGTAGTGTCATTTCAAACAGTGCGTGTGGTCAACCCCATCTCACTGGGCTCAATTCAAAGTGTCAGTAGGCTGACCATCTGTAGTTTGAAATGGGCCAAAACTGTTGTTTTATGTCCTCTTTAAAATGGGACTTCTGGTCAACCAATTTAAGGAGGCCCTCACTGTCAGTGTCGTATAAGTTCAGGGTCAGCACCTGAGAGTGGGTGCCCCCTTAAAATTTGCACCCTGCTTCCAACCCTGGTTCTTGGGGCAGGCTGGCCATTGTGAACTGGCTTCCTTAACAACTCATTGTGCATCTCACACATGTTCCTGGGACACATGGAAATGGAGGATTTCCCATTTTCTTCCTTTGGTCAATGAACAAGCTACTGAGCCTTGAGTCTACTCTATTCCAAGCACTGTGCTAAGCACTGGGGAGAGAACAGGCATGGGTGAGTACAGTCCTTGCCCTCCTGTCACCTGCAGATCCAGATGAAATCAATGTGGCAAGCCGGATCACCTCAACTGAGCACTGGCAAATTTTTTGAGAATTTCCAAGTACATAGGAAAAATTAACTCTGCTATTCTGACAACCTTTTTTCTGTTTTTTTCACCTTTTTGCATTTACCTGGCATGTGGTTTGTTTTCCCCATTCATAGAATAAGCACTACTGAGCACGAACTCATTTACACTTCCCCTGGGCTTTATTTCTTTCCAGAACTTAGTTCTTGACAGGACTAGTTTCCAGAGGCATCAGCTCAAATTATGGTTTTGCCACTTGTTAGCTGTGTTCTTTGAAAAGTCTCTTTGTCTTCCTAAGTCTCAGGCTTTCATCTGTGAAATGGGAATATTAATCCTGCATCTGCAGTGTTGTGAAAATGAAAAGGAAATAATATGAGTACTTAACAGGCACATGGCAGCACTCAGATGCTAGTTCTCCAGTATTTTTTAATCGGTCTGTCCTTGAACTAAGATCTTCCTCCTCGGGATCCTAACTGAAATGATAGACAGCCAAACTTAAACCACAGTTAACCCAGGCAGCAGACTCTACGGCCAGTCTGAGGCTACCATACACGATCTGGCTGGCCTTTCCCAGCACCTGCTCTATGGTGGATGAGTTGCAAAGCAAAATCTAACTGCAAAGATGGCAGTGTTAGAAAAACAAATCCCAAAGTATTTTCCATTTCAAATACCTATTTGTATTGCTTCTTTTTTCTCTTGGAGATGTGTATACATGAGATGTTTTTAGGGGAAGGAGAGCAGGGAGCCGGTAAGAATCATGTTGTAACATGGGACAACTGTTACGAACAATTTTTAAAAATCCATTTTACTCCTTTTGGTGGAAACACCATCGCCAAAAGAAAAGAATTGACCTTACTAAAGAACTACATACATAAGACAAGACTTATTGCCATGTATGGTATTTACTTTCTTTTTTGCTTTTACATTTTTAATAAATTTGAAAGAGCTAAGGCGTGCTTTTGATTTTGTTTTGTTTTTGCTCAATGCGTTTGCACCTATCCGGCTATGGGTTCTCAGTCTTCATAAGCCAGTGCTTGGGGAATGAATAGGACAGAAATATTTAACCAAAAAACTCAGTGATTTGGTTGCTATAAAATGGTTTCAAAGTTTAAAATTGAATTTGAGGGTCAAAGCAATAAAAGTAGTTCAGACTCAGACGTTAAGAGACTGTTTCTTAGGCCTAGGCATGAGCTATTCCTTGCAAATAAATATTCCGCATGACTACGGTCTGATTTAAAAAGTAGGCTTGCAAAGTTGAAAGGGTCTTTCACCTCATTTTCTGATCACAATTTCTATTTCCAAACTGGGTAAAATGAGCCAAAGCTTCTACCATCATTCTAAGAGCTAGCCCCATAAATCAACTTAATTTATGTGCTGCCAAAGAAGTCTGGATTTTCATTAGTTCTAAAAGCTCTAAACTATCGAGGCTTTACACAACATTTTTTTTTTTTTTAAGATTTATTTTATTGATTTTTGACAGAGAGAAACAGAGACAGAGAGAGACAGAGAGAAGAGGGAGGGCCCAGAGCAGTCTCCATAGTTGACATTAGTTTTCCATATAGTTTCACTCCACAGGTGGGCACAGGGCTGCGCAGGGCAGGAACTGGGCTGGGAGCCTCCCACATAGGTCCTGGCAAGAACTGAACTGTGGGCACACCCCAGTTCAGCATGTGGGTCCACATGGGCCGGAGCCGGGATTTGATCCTCGGTCCCCGGGGCTTCAAAGCGAGCGCTTTACCTGCTGAGCCATCCCAGCTTTCCCTACACAGCATTTTTTAAGTTAAAACTTCTCTACATATAATACATTTTAGTATTGTGGTTGCATGTGCCATTTACTCTAATTCTGTCTCATTTTTTTCTTTTAGCAGATGTAGTGGGAGAACGGAAGGAGCAGGTTACGGTTTTGTTTTGTTTTTAAAGATTTATTTTATTGTTTTTGACAGAGACAGAGAGAGACAGAGGCAGAGAGAGACAGAGAGAAGGGGGAGGGCCCAGAGCAGTCTCCATAGTGGTACATCATCAGTTTTCAACGTGGTTTTGTTCCACACAGGTGGATGGGGGCTGCACAGGGCAAGAACTGGGCTGGGGGCCTCCTCGAACCAGGGGTCCAACTGAGGGCAAGAACCAAACTGGGGGCCTCCCACATGAGAAGCACACCCCAGTTTAGCATGTGGGTCCACACGGGTCAGGGTCAGGGCCAGGATTCAATAGCAAGCGCTTAACCCGCTGAGCTATCCTGGCTTCCCCAGGTCGCTCTTTTAATCTGCACTGTCCAGTGCTCTTGCCCACATAGCGATGTGCTCTGTCTGTTCAAGCTTACTGACTACAGCCATGGGGCAGAAAAAGCACTGGGTTGTTGCGTAATTTTAAAAGATTCATATAGCAGCACCTACATGAGTGTCAGGCTTTTGAGTCAAGTTTCCGCAATGATAACCATACATGGCAAAATGAGGGTTTTTCTTTTCCTCCTGGGAGTAAGTTTCCTCTAGACCTTAACCTAGATTGAGTCTTGCTTTCCTGAAGGTCATACTCTCTGGTTACAACGACTGCTTTCTTCCAACAGATTCAGCATGTACGTTTCCACATTATCTGCCTTCTTTTCTCTGCACCTCTCTTGATCCCTTTCAGTAGGACTTTTTTCATATTTGGTGACATGGTGACTGCTTATCGTGGCATGTCACAATTATGGGGAAAGAACTGATCAAAATTCCCAATTCTCCATTCATCAGAGAATCAACAACAACAAAAAACATTAAAAAGCTAAAGCAGAAAGCACAGATGGTATTGATAAAGGGGAGGATTTGGAATAGGGGTGTAGGAACACAAAATAAATTGAGAAGCCAGGGGTCAGCTTTTCCACAATATGGTGGGGACCTGGGGAGAAATTGACCTGACCCCCCTAGTCCAGCCAGGAGGTGCTATGCTTTCCTGTGTAAATGCAACATAACACTTGCCCAACCACAGGTATACATGGCTTCAAGTAGAAAAATGTACCTAAACCACATGCAAATCGCAGTTTAGAGATTACTGTGCTTTTTTTTTTTTAACATTTTAAAATAAGTATAAAAAAAACAAATTTACTATATGCCAGGCACTATCCACATATTTTTAAGTATATTAACACATCTTGTTGTCTCAATAATAGTGTAAAATGGGTACTATTGTTACCATTTTGTAGACAAAGAATTTGAGGCCCAGAGAACACAGTAACTTGCCTGAATTCATGTAGCTAGTAAGTCAGGGAACAGCACAGAATTTCGGTAAAGGTCCAGGAAGTAAATATTTTAGCCTTTGAGTCACACAGTCTGTTTGTAACTACTCGGCCCTGCCTTTGTGGAGCAATAGCAACCAAAAGCAATACATAATAAATGCGTATGTTTGTATTCCAATGAAATTTATTTGGTAGGCATTTAAACTTGAATTTCATATAGTTTGAATGTGCCATGAAATATTTGTTCTTTTGATTTTTTTCAACCATTTAAAAATCTAAAAATCATTCTTAATTCTCAGGTCATATAAAAGAAGTCAGCAAGCTAGGTTTAGCTGTTATAGTTTGCTATGATAAGTGTTAGAGCTAGGACTTGAACTCAGGCAATATGGTT
This sequence comes from Craseonycteris thonglongyai, assembly GCA_004027555.1. Classification (NCBI taxonomy): domain Eukaryota; kingdom Metazoa; phylum Chordata; class Mammalia; order Chiroptera; family Craseonycteridae; genus Craseonycteris; species Craseonycteris thonglongyai. Next base: position 7,054 of record PVKE010032324.1, read on the forward strand.
CCAGCAAGCTCTTAACCAGTGTGTGTGTGTGTGTGTGTGTGCATGTACACGCACTATATTTTGATGATAGTCATATAGTGCCTTTTCTAGAAGAACTCAACAAAATATAAAAGAAACAATAACAACCACCCATAAACCCACACTCAGAAATAACAACAAGTAATATTTAATATTTTCTTCCCTTCTTTTGTCCACTGTATGGAGCATTCAATTTATTAGTTCTATTTTTCATTACCACAGCATTTTCCACATTTCCACATAAGCCACACAATTATCACAATTAATAGACACATAATAGTTTATTCAAAATGTACTATGAGAAATTGCTATTTTGAAAGACTCCTACAGCTAATAAATTTGTAAAGAATCCTTTTATTAAGTGAACAGTTGGTCACCTTTCATTTATTTGCTACATATTTGTGTTTCTAGGAGTGGATTTTTAAAAGCAACCCAGTCTGCAGACAGAGATGGAATAAAAAGACTTTGGAATCCACCAGACCTAAATTTGACTTCTCATTGTGCCTCTTTTATCAGCCAAAGGACCCTGAGCAAATTATATACTTTCGCGCACCTCAGAGTTTCCTTGTTGTGAAGATAAGCCAAGACCACCACATATAAAGTAGAAAGCATGTCCCCAGCGCAGTTCAGTGGTCACTTGGTTGCAGCCAGGCCTCTGGTTCCTGCCACCCCCATGGCTTCTATTCCCCAACATGACTCACAGGACATCATCTATTTCACTTATGGCCGTAAAGGAAGTGCCGTTTCTTTTTTATACAGTACAAGAGTTTTCTCCCCAGAGTGAAAATGGGCTGGTAATCATGGGGCAATAGGAAGGATTAATGAGGTGGGCGGACCTGAGTTGGAAGCCTCCACCCCATCCACCCCTCCTGCCCCACCCCAGCCAGGAGATTATTCTTGAAATTTCCGAACTGAAGCAATGCCCAGTTTCCTACAACAGCAGGTGGCATTCTGACATCAGCAGAGTCTGTGCTCGTTTCCACAGGTACGGAGGGCCTCCTGCCTGGCCATCTGTAAGGGACTCAGAGCCCAGCCAACTGCACGCGCAGCGAAGAGCTCATGGAGTTGAAGAGTGTGGCCAGTCCCGGCACCCAGGGCTACAGAAACACTGGCTTCCAGGTGAGCAGAAGCGTGTCTATGTTTAAGACCAAACAAATGGAAATAATACTCTTTCCTTGCCTCCTTGGCAAGTTTAACTAAAGCAATGGGGTTATTAGAACACAATAAGATTTTTAATGGCACTCTTTTTAGCCTATTGTTTTTTCTTCTTGGGTCCTTCTTGGGTTGACAAACCTGAAAAGTCTCTTTTAACTGAACTTGTTTTGATCCCGGACTTGCCCTGTCATTTAGAAACAGACTGTCTTCTCTTGCTTTTGTCTCACTGGCTTGAGGCAAGGATATGGTCTTTACCTGCAGACGGGTGAGGAAGAAAGAATACAGGGAATTCAGATCCTGTGTACAGTGACATGGCAGGGTTTCTTTCTCTTACACCAGATCCCAGAGCCCCTGTCAGATGGTGGCAGTATGCCTGCACTGCATTATGCAAACCAGTTTCGTGTCATCAACCAAAACTCCCTGAGTGATTAATGCTGCTGAGCCCACAGCTGGGAGCTGCAGCGCTTCAGGAGTCCTGTCGCTGGGAAGCGCCAGGCTGCTCTGACTGCGCCTGGGCTGGGGACTTTTCAGGGCTGTTCCGAAGTGTGCTTCATGGGAGCCCACATGAGCAGGTGCCAGCAACTCCTGGGGCTTCAGGGTCACCATAAACAGGCAACATTGACTTGTAGGCACTAGCAAAGGAAGGAACCAGGAAGGTAAAGGAGCTTTGACATGAGTCCTGACTTTTTCACCCACAGTTGTTACAACTTCTCTGAACCTCAGTTCAGTTGTTTGCACAGTGGTCACAGTGACGCTCGTCCCATAAGTGTAGGGAGAGACGAAAAACTTTTTCTCTACCCTCTTAGCTTCAGTGCCTGGGGTCTGTTAATTAAACTGTCAAATGCTAGATTAACCAGAGAAAAGGTATACCAATTTTATTAATATTTTTCATTTTACCTGCACTAAGCATTATGGAAAAGAAAGGGAAAATCCAAAGAAGCAGTAAGACTCAGGCTTATATACCATTTTAGCAATAAACAATTTATTATGGAAAAGTGACTGGACAAAGAAGGGCTTTTAAGGCCAATAAATCATGGGAATTACAGAAGACAAGGTTTCTTTATGTGGTCTTACCTTGGCATCATCTCTGTTCCCAGTGATAAGGGTTGCTCACCTCTTTCTGGTACAAGAGAGTGGTTCATCTGCGCAGGGAAATGAATGCCCTGCGTGGGGGGAGACAGAGGAAGAGCAGAGAGCTCTTTCTGTGTCTGCTTCCTCACAATTGTCTTCAGCTCAAAATTCTTATGCCTAAGTGACGTATTTTGGGGCAGCATATTCTGATCACTTTCATAAAGGTTAAATTTAAAAAAGCCTAAAGCAGAGGACCTATTATAATCCAAGATAATAAAAAGGATGGAATAAAGAATCAAAGTGAATATGATAGCAAGACAAAGGTGTCAGCAAAGGTGAAAGGTCCTTGTCACCAACAATTAGCTGCACAGTCAGTGAGGACACACACACATCTACCAAATGTAGCCCTGTTTTCGATCCCTCCCTCTGTTCTATCCAAACAGAGCATCCCCAGGCCGCAGGGTACAGAGCAGGGCCTCTCAACCACACACCAACATCCATCAGCAGGGAGCAGCCTATTTCTTCCAACACCTGCTTTTCAACAAGAATTCCAGAGTCATGTATCTACTCAGCAAGACCATTAACTGCCCTCTAATTAGCGCCACCACTAGGAAGAGATTCCAATTCAAGAAGGAATAATATACTATTCTTGCCCTCAAGGAACAAGGCAGACAGAAACAAATAAGCAATTATAGTCATAATATAATGCAATATAAAGTAAACAAAAAAATTGCTGGTGGTTGACACCAAGTGCATTGTAAATAAATGTAGGTGACACTGCGCCAACGGTGAGTCTGTGACAGCATCACAGAGAAAGAAAACACCTCTTAGGGCTTAATAAGCAGGCAGGGATTTCCTAGTTGAACAAGGAGGGGTGTCAATAGAGCATTGCGAACAAACAGAACCATCTGTGCACAGGCTCAGGGGCGTGAAAGCCTGTGTGCCGGGATCAGAGAAGATGGGGGGGGGGGCAGGGAGGAAAGGGGGTAGGATGGCACCAGATTGGGTGGCCTCCACATATGCTAAGGCATTTCAGAGGGAATTTATCAGAACTTATACTCATCAAATTACCTATTACTTTTTTGAGAGTACTCTACTAGCCCTGTTGAAGGTGGACAGAAATGCAAGAGATTTGTGTGTGGTTGGGACACCACTTAGGAGATTAGTATAACAATCCAAACTAGTTGTGGGGCATGGAAACCAAGGCTGGGTGGAAGTACCACTAGTGGTAAGAGGCCCTTCAGCAGTGGAATTGACAGGAGTTGGGGTGACCGAGTAAGAGCTACTGGCTCTGCAGGTTTTAGTTGTCTCCACTGTAGGAAAGGATAGTAATATCCTATGTCGGGGTTGTTGAGAAAAGTGAGCTATTGTAAGTGTTCAAAATGTCTGATGTATATGTCAAAAAAAAATTCTGGCTTTGTCCATTCAGGCTGTATAGCAAAATATCACAGACTGGCTGACTTATACACAGAAATCTATTTCTCACAGTTCTGAAGCCCAAGATGAACTCACCAGCAGAGTCCGGGTCTGGTGAAGCCCTGCTTCCTCAGAGACAGCCATCTTCCCGCTGTGTCCTCCACGGCGGAAGGAGCCAACGAGCTCTCCCGGCCTCTTTTCTAAGGGCACTGATCCCACACACGAGGGCTCTGCCCTCAGGGCCTAATCACCTCCCAAAGTGTCTACCTCTCAATACCATTGCATTGGGCGTTAGATTGTCAACTATGAGTTTGTGGGGACAGACACATTCAGACCACAGCAAGTGCCTAGCATACGGAGTGAACATAATAATGGGAGCTCTTGGTGCTGGGGCAGGTTAAGGAGGGTGATGTGTCAACACTTCTCACTTGAGATGTCAACTCAGAAGTGATTGCCTTTATTTAGATAGGAAATCCAGGAATAGAGTTGGAGCAAGGAAGAGAATGAGTTGGTTTTGAGGCCTGTTGTTGAAATTCAGGTGCAATGATCTCTTGGAATCCAAATGCCCCAAAACTTGAACAGCTTGGAATATGAACAAAAAAAAATCAAGCAAATTTTACCTCGGGGGAAGCCAGGATGGCTCAGTGGGTTAAGTGCTTGCTTTGCAGCTCCAGTGACCGTGGATCGAATCCCGGCCCCAACCCATGTGGATCCATATGCTGAACTGGGGTGTGCTTCCCATCTGGGAGGCCTCAAATTTGGTTCTTGCCCCCCACCGGTATGGCCCCTAGTTCGAGGGGGCATGCCTCCCATGCAGGAGGACCTCCCCCCATGTCCCCTTCCCCCCAACCCCCTCAGTTCCTGCCCTTTGCGGCCCCAGCCCACCTGTGTGGAATGAAACCATATTGAAAACTGATGATGCTTAACTATGGAGAGGGCTCTGGGCCCTCCCCTTCCTCTCTGTCTCTCTCTGTCTCTGTCAAAAAAGATAAAATAAATCTTAAAAAAAAATTTTTTTTTTGCCTCGGGATCCGAATGCGGCTTTGGAATCTGAATGCCAACATGTTGTTTGCGTGGGACATATCACTATATGGCCCGTAACTTTATCCAAACACCCACTGGTCTTGGAAGTCGAATGTTTGGGAACTTGAACAGAGTTCTGGGATGGGTTAAGTTTGAATTCCAAGGCATCACTGTAATTCCAAACATCTAAATCAAGCTTGTTCAACCAGTAGCTCACAGGCCGTATATGGCCCAAGAAGGCTTTGAATGCAGCCCAATACATATTTGTAAACCTTATGAGATTTTCTTGCCTTTTTTTTTTTTTTTTTTAGCTCATCAGCTATCATTAGTGTTAGTATATTTAATGTGTGGCCCAAGACAATTCTTGTTCCAATGTGGCCCAAGGAAGCCAAAAGGTCAGACACCCCTGGTCTAGTTAACGATGGAGATGAAGCAGGAAGCTTATCATACACACACTTGGGCCAAGAAAGGGACATCATCCATGTGGGAACCGCTGGCACAGAGAGGGGCCCTGGACGGCCACGTGGAGGGAAGGCTGGACAGCAGCAGTGTTGAAGGAGTGGAACAGAAACTTTAGAGAAGTTCCAGGGTGAAGCAGAGAGGCCACAGGGAGGGAAAGAGGAGAACCAGGAGCGGGAAGAGTCAGGAATGCTGAAGGAAAAGAGTATAAAGTCAACAGCGAAGACTCCTCCATGGAACAGTGGAGCCCACAGAATGAGACAAGTTCATGTTAGTGCCATCTAGGAGGTTCCTGGTGACTCTGGGGGTAGGGGGGGGCAGTTTGTGTTATGAGTGGGAGTTGAAATGAGAGAAGCAGGGCCGAAGTGATGGTCCTATAGCTGACAGAGAGGGGAAGGGAGAGACAGATTTGGGGAGGCAGCAGGGGACTTTTTTTTAAATAAAATGTTTTTCATTGTGAAATATGCAGAAAAACGCAGGAAACCAAGTACACAGCTTATTGTACAGTGTGCCACCCAGGTTAAGAAACAGGATATTCCCATCCGCCAGCCACAAGCCCCAATCACATGGGTTCTATTACAACCACCCCCTCCCCCAGGGTCACAGCCATCCCAACGTTAGGGTAAGCACCTCCCTGCTTGGCTTTAAACCTTCAGTCCTAATGATGAATAAGACGAACAATTTTATAACTGGCTACTTTGGCTCAGCTTTCTAAGAGTCAGCTGTGGTAACTGGAGTTCATCCGATTTCAATGATATACACTAAATATTACATAATTTATCTATTTTTAGTGTTAGTGGACACTTGTGTTGCTTGGAGCTTTGGGGAGCTTTTACAGACAGCAAAGCTATGAATATTCTTGCACATGTCTCCTGGTGCATATGGAATAAGTGTATTCTGGGTTTGTACTTAAGGAGTGGAATTGCTAAGTCTTTGAGAATGCATGTATACTTTCAACTTTAGTAATAAGGCCAAACTGGTTCCCTAAGTGGTTTTACCAATTTACACTCCCATCCACAAAGTGTTCCTTTACTCCATAGCTTCACCAATATGTATCTGGTTTTTTTTATTTCAGTGATTCTGGTAAGTGTATATCACTGAAGTTTAATGTTAGTGCTCAAATGTTAAAGATTTATTTTTATTGTTTTTGACAGAGAGAGACAGAGACAGAGAGAAGGGGGAGGGTCCAGAACAGTCTCCATAGTTGCACATCATCGGTTTTTCCACATAGTTTCATTCCACAGGTGGGTGGGGCTGCACAGGGCAGGAACTGGGCTGGGGTCTCACCCCGGTGAGAACTAAACTGGGGGCACTCCCCAGTTCAGCATATGGGTCTGCACAGGCTGGGGCCAGGATTCGATCCTCGGTCCCCAGGGCTACAAAGTGAGCACTTAACCCACTGAGCCATCCTGGCTTCCCCAATGCTCATATGTTATTGACCAGTAGATGCCTCCTTAATGAAATTCTTATTCAAATCTCTTACCCATTTTCTTTATTATATTTTGTTTCTTATTGATTTAAAAGTTTTTTTTTAGTGTTATGAATACAAACCCTTTTGCAGTTAATATGGTTTACAAATGTCTTCTACCACTCTAAGCTATCTTTCACTCTTTAATATTCTGATGAACAAAGTTAATTGCATTGTACCCCATTTATCTGGTGTTTCTGTTTTATATACCATATTTTTCCACGTATAAGATGATGCTTTTGTCTAAAATTGTTAGACCAAAAATTAGGGGGTCATCTTATACATGGGAGTAACCCATGTATTGATTTCCTAATGTTGGATTAGAAAAGTAGGAGTCATCTTATACATGGGGGCATCTTATACACAGAAAAATACAGTGCCCTGTTTTAGAAATCTTTTCCTAACCTGTAATAAAAATGAAGATACCCTCCCATTGTTTCTAAAAGCGTATTCTTGCCTTTTATTACACATTGAGGCCTCTAGTCCCCTGAAATTGATTTTTTGTTGTTGTTATTGTTAAGGAAATTGATGTATTGTGTAAGTGGAAGTCAAGTCTTCCTTTTTCTATTTGGATGTCCAATTATTTCAGCATCACTTTTTTGAAAAACCCACATTCGAGCGCGCACACACACACACACACAGGAAAGCTGACCTACTCCAGAAACTGCCTGGTGAGCCAGTCAGGTAGGGAGAGTCTGTTAAATAGAGATCAAAATTAGAGAGGTCGGGGAAGCCGGGGTGGCTCAGTGGGTTAAGTGCTCACTTTGAGCGCCGGGGGACCGAGGATCAAATCCCGGCCCCGGCCCGTGCGGAACCATGTGCTGAACTGGGGAGTGCCCCCAGTTCAGTTCTCTCTCTGTCTCTGTATCTCTCTCTCTCTCTCTCTCTCTCTCTCTCTCTCTCTCTGTCAAAAACAATAAAATAAATAAATAAATCTTTTAAAAATAAAAAATTAGAGAGGTCATAGAAGTACTGGAACATTGGCATGGACTTCTAACCCAGATGCTTTGCATATAAAACTTCTGAGGTTGGAAGTAAGGACAAGTAAAGAGGAAGAGGATTGTTTCTCCAGCTCACAAGCAGGAAGGTCAGTATGAATCACACTCAGGTTATTGTGTAGGTTTTCACAAATATAAAGGCAAGTGTGTCTGGAGCTATCTAGATGCTTTTTATTTTCCCCAAGTCAATTAAAACACATGACAGTATAGTAATTTGCTTTTCTGAAGGAGGTTTTAAAATATTGTGTTCTCTACCCTTTCCTTAAATCTATTTAATCATACCTAGACTTGCTTATTTCTAAAGAAAAACAACCTGGATGACTATACCCATGTTACTTCCATGACATCTCAGAAGAAATGGATTTAAAGATAGTTTTTTCCTCATTCAAGCATTCTTGAAATGATCCCTTAAAAAAAAAAAAAGAATTACTTATGTTACCATTTCAACATGTGATCAATGTAAAGTTTTTCATATACTTTACATTACTTGTTTCATGCTAAGTGTTTAAAAATCCAGTGTATTTTTTAATACTTACAATATGTGTCAATTTTAACTAAATTTTTATCAGAAATGCTTACTCTGTATTTAGATTTCATAAAATGTATACTTGAAAAGGTAGATTTATACCCGTTTCTAACATAATTAAATGTTTTCCAATAAGTGAATATTTCATGTTCATTTTAAATTTAAATTAGTTAAAATTTAAATAAAATTAACATTCAGGTTTTCAGTTGCACTAGTCAACATTTCAAGTACTTAGTAGCCCCATGTATGGATAACACAGGTAAGTTACTTTTTTTTTTATTCTGGAGGATACAAAAAATAACCAACCTTATTAGCTCTGTCCTTTAAAGACCTGACCACTAAGTTTATGTCACAAAATTAAAAGTGAGGTAACAATCTTAAATTTACCTGGTTTTAGTCTTTTTTTTTTTTCACCTTGGTCTTTTTAAAAATTTTTCTGGGCCTTTCTTTGTTGGGAAGTTTAAAATTATTAAATCAGTCTCTTGTTATGGGTTTGAGATTTTTCTGTTCTTCTTGTGTCAGTTTTGGTCATTTGTGGGTTTCTGGGAATTAGCCTGCTTCATCTGGGTTATTTCATTTGTTGGCATGCAGTTGTTCATAGTATTCTCTTAATGTCCTTTATATTTCTATAAAGTTGGCAATAATGACCTGGAACCAGTAAGTCTGTCTTTGCTTAGGGTACTTGTGCGTGCTGGAGGCGTGCCTTCAGGGCTGACAGCACTTCACATTCCTGCACACAACACTTCCTGCCAGAAATGAGAGCCTGGGTCCTTCTCAGGTCTTTCCCAGATATGAACACAACCCTGGGCATGTGCCTGGCCTTCTAGATTCCCAACCCCTTCTAGATATCTCATGCCCAGACTTTTCTTTAAATTTTTGCTTAGCTTGTTTTCTGTAGTTTTTTTTATCACACCTCAGGCAAGTGCCTGTACTAACAATTGCCCCCAGGGAAATAATGGTTGATGAGCTCCAAATCAGACCAAATAAACACAAGCCCTATGAGATTTTTCTGAAGAAACTGCAACACAGGTCGAATAATGTCAGTTATCTGGGAACTGGACTCTGGGAGAGCTTCAAGCCCATAATGCCCCCTGCGTAGGGGTTTTTATTGTGATTGTGTCAAGGGTATCATGAGTCTGGAAAGAGTGGACTAGGACAAGGGAATTAAGACACCAGAAAGAAAAAACACTCTCTGAATTGCTGTAAGCCTTTGGTTAATTTCCAGAGTTCTTAAAATGTGTTTTGGACAGTTTTTCCAGTGTTCTTATTGTTTTTGTGAAGGAAAGGAGTCTTGGAGGTCCTTACTCTACTATCCTGTCAATGGCACCAACAACCTTAAACAGCAAAGTCAGACATGTCACAAGGGAGTGTGTATTTGATCAAGAGATAAGTAGTATTGGCCACATGTTTGGTTCCAGGGGAGTGGAAGTAGCCTAGGCTGGAATGCATTGATGATCAGTTATGAGTAGAGCAAGGATTAAGGTGCTGAGGCTTACAGCCATCATTGTTGCCTTTTACTAAAACTAGGGGAAGAAGTCAGGCATCTAATGGTCACAGGAAAAAGAAAGAATAACTACTTTTTTATTATTATTATTGTGAATATCCTAAGAAAGATGCCCTCTTGATCCCAATAGCCCTCTTTTGAAGCTCTGAATGTTGATTGCATGGAGTAAGGCCTGTTTGTTATCCATCTCTAGCCCTACACAGATTGCCATGTAAATGTCATGTCAGTAATGATCAGAAGTCCCCGAGCAGCTATGGGAACACAAATTTCAATTGGCTCACAAGTCAATGTGTCCTGCAATCATGTCCCCAGACTTCAGAGAGTAGGCTGCAGAGGTTTCTAGACAAATGTTCTTACCTCAGTAGTTAGTTCAGAACCAAGATTGGTTACCAGGCATTGGTTTTGTTTTTGTTGTTCTTGTTTTTCATGACTGATTATACAACTTCCACTGCACAGTCCCTTAATTTATAATGAGGCTGATGGTACTGCAGACCTATCTCATCCAGACATTATTGATGCTGATGAAAGGCTGAGCCTTGGATGATAGCTGAACTGTTATTTGTGAAACTGAGAAAAATCAAAAGTGGAAGTCTTTGGAATTTTATATAGAACAGGTTATTGTGAGCATAAACCTCAGGTCCCTATCATGCCACAAAAGTTTAGAATTCTGTCTTCAGATTGCAGATATAGGCAGACATAGTGCAGCATGATTTTCACTCTAAGCCAGAATCTGAATTTGAAGGTGCTTAATTCTACTTCACACATGGGCTAATATGTGTTTGACCCAAAAACCACTTATAGCCTTGGCATACCTAATTGTTCTTTTTCCTTTGAAAGAAATATTTTTGAAAGAAAGAAAGAAAGAAAAAGATGGTATGTACATCTTGTGTTTTTTGGAAGTAAATAAGGATAGAGATTTCTTAGAATCCCACGAGTCATGTGGTTAAGGAGCCTCCCATGGTATTCAGGAACAAGGTAGATGATTACTAAGAATAGTTAAATCAGAAAGCAGGGAAATGTACTTGACCATTCCTTAATAGTCCTTCTAATCTCCTGGTTCTGCAAATTCAAGGCTCTGTTCGCTTCTTTTTAGCCAAGAACCAAAACTCTGACATAAAGTATGGCATTTATTAATTCAACAAAAATCTATTGAACTTTGATAGTATGCCAAGAATTATGCTAGGAGCTGGAAACAGAGAGCTACTGTTTAGTTAAAAATTAATAGTGACCAACTAGTACAACACAGGTGTACAAAGTGTTATTCATCACATTAGAAGGTGATCTCACCTAGTTTGGGGGTTGGAGAATATTTCCCAAATATTCCAAATGAACCCTATAGGCTTTTGTTCTTTCACTCATTTATTCCACCTGTATATATTGAGCAGCTACTCTATGCTAGGTGGAAGCACAATAGTGAGTAGGGCACAAATAATTTCCAAAACTACCATGTCAAGAACTAATTTGGGGGGTGGGAGGAGCCGGGATGGCTCAGTGGGTTAAGTGCTCACTTTGCAGCCCCAGGGACTGAGGATCGAGTCCCAGTCCCGGCCCCTGTGGACCCATATGCCCCCAGTTCAGTTCTCACCAGGGTGAGATCCTGGCCCAGTTCCTGCCCTGTGCAGCCCCGCCTACCTGTGGAATGAAACTGGAAAAACCGATGATGTGCAACTATGGAGACTGTTCTGGGCCCTCCCCCTTCTCTCTGTCTCTGTCTCTGTATCTATCTATCTATCTATCTATCTATCTATCTGTCAAAAACAATAAAAATAAATCTTAAAAAAAAAATTATAAAAAAGAACTAATTTTTCCATATTGCACTGCATGGAGAAGTCAAGTCCCTGAGTGGGAAGGCTGAG
>PVKE010032325.1:0-18540 GCA_004027555.1 Craseonycteris thonglongyai
TGTGCATTGTGTTTGATGTGGTTCTTTTTGCTTTACACATGAGTCTGTTTTCCCTCTGGGGGTTTGCCTATCAGATGGGCTTCTCTTTATTTTTTCTTTTGGGCTCAGTTGTGGGAGAAGGAGATTTTGGGAGAGGGTTGGGGGAAGCAGACAGCTTCTGTGTCCTGGGGCACTTCAGGTTGCTGTCTTAGCTGTTAGAAAGCAGGATAGTGAAGGTGTGGCCAGGGGTGGGGGCATGTGAGTAGGACCTAGGGTGGGCCTGAGACACAATAGTAAATTCCTCTTTCAGCAGGGGGCTGGTGGTTCAGTGCGGGCGGGGCCCAGGAGCTCAGGTCTTTCCTCTGCCTGGCTGCCCCTCCTTCAATCGTATCTGTAAGCCACGTCCACAGGGCAGCACTTGGATGGGCTGGGGCTTTGCAGAGGCCCCAGTTGGCCGTGCAGTCCCGCGCACAGGCAATGACATTGCGTCAACCCGGTTGGCAGCCCAGTTGCGCGCGAGCTGCAATGCCCCAGAGGCCCGGTGGGCAGGACGCCAAAAGCCCAGTTGTGGGCTCATGAGCAGGCAGCAGCGGCGCAGTGCCTGGGTGGGCAGGGCGCCAAAAGCTGGTCTTGTGCGTATGCTGTGGTGCTGCGGCGGCCTGGTGAGCCGGGCTCCAAAAGCCCTGTAGCGCGCTGGCAAGCAGGCAGCAGTGCCGCGGCGGCCCCGTGGGCGGGGTGCCAAAAGCCCAGTTGTGCACTTGCGCGCTGACAGCGGCGCCGTAACGGCCTGGTGAGCGGGGTGCCAAAAGCCCAGTTGCGCACTGGCAGCAGTGCCTCCATGGCCTCGTGGGCGGGGCGCCAAAAGCCTGGGTGCATACACGTAGCAGTGCCCCAGCGGCCGGGTGGGCGGTGCGCCGAAAGCCCTGCGCGCACAGGCCGTAGCTCGGGCGGCAGCCGCTCTACGCTCCCGGCTCTGTTGAGACCGCTGGATTCAATCTAAGCACGTCCAATGCAGCTATGCCCACTCGAGCCCCAGTCCTCACTCCAAGAGCCTTGTCTTCAGAAGGCGCTCCTTCACAGTCAATCTCCTCCACAAATCAGGGGTGCTGAGCTGCCATGGGCTGGTGCCCTGCTCTCACCCCACCCGCCAGGAAGTGCAGCCGCCCTGCTCCACAGTCCCTGTTCCACTTTAGGCTCTGTGATCTGATTAGGGCACTGTGTGCTGTCCCTTGAGTTAGGATGTTAACTTGTCCACAGTCTTGTGGGGCTTCCACGCTCCCTAGGTCTCGGCTTCCAGCCTGCCCTCGATCCAGCTCCACTTTGACCGTAGTCCCCCAACCCCCCTTTGTTTTTGATGGCCCTGGGCCACGCTCCAAGTCTCTGTCCCCGAACCGCTGCTTCCCCTTCCCTCTTCCGCTCCCCCCTTTTTTCTCTAACCTTTGTGTGTTGTTCTGCGTTGTGTGGTTCTCTTAGTTGAGGTTGCTTCTCAGGGTTTCCCCCGCAGAGTCCCCTCTGTTCACAAGTCCTTTACCAGGCAGTTATCGACGTTCTCCTCTCATGCCGCCATCTTTCTTTTTTTTTTCTCCTTTCCTTTCTTGTTATACATGTTTTTTGTGACTTGACATAATGACTTAATTGGAGATTTAAAAGATATTTCTACTACCCTGTTTCCAAGAAAATGGATGAGTGATGAAATTAGAAGTTAATTGAAGAAGCTTTGCGGAAATTAGAAAATGGTCTTTGCATTTCTGAGGTCTGAGTTCCACAGAGGTAGTAGCTTCATTCTACAACTGAGGAAGTGAATGAGTTCAACCATCACAGATCAGAAGTTAAAAAGTGAAAGAGAAATGTCTGGAGCTAGAATCATGATTTACCACAAATCTGAAACAAGAAGAATGCTAGTTGCACAGTTCGATAGTAACCCTGGCGGAGGCACATCCAATGAATTAGAAAAAAGTAATTACTTTGAGGGGACCCCTCAAGTGGAGCTTTCCAGAAAGGACCTGTTTTAGGACCAAATTTGAATAATGGCAACCCAGTCAGGTGGATTATCAGTGATCCCGTTCTAATCCTTCAATCAGAGCATGAGATAGTTAATCTATATTTTCAGATGCCGTCTTCAATTCTAGAGATGGTTTACAAAAGCAAGGCCTTGTCCATTCTTAAGATGAAAATAACCTAAGAAATAAAAAAACAAACAAAATATATATATATATGTGTGTATATATATATATATATATATATATATATATATATATATATATATACAAATTACTTTCACCAGCAGAAGAAGCTTAAGTACCAGTATTATGGGGGTGTACTAGAGTAAATTAATGTAGACTCAGCTGTCAAAAGAGCAGAGGAAGTCCTCTGTTAAATATGTTAAATTTCAAATTTAATATATTTTATAAAAACAAGCAAGCAATGCAAACATTCTCAAGCTAAAAGCAATGTTTTTTGTTTGTTTATAGACTTTGATATTTTATTTATTTATTTTTATTGTTTTTGATAGAGAGAGAGAGAGAGATACAGAGACAGAGACAGAAAGAGAACTGAACTGGGGAAACTTCCCAGTTCAGCACATGGGGTCACACTGGCCAGGGCCGGGACTCGATTCCCGGTCAACGGCACTGCAAAGTGACCGCTTAACCCACTGAGCAATCCCGGCTTCCCCTGTTTGTTTAAAGAAGAAAAAAAACACTGCACTGATTTAGTTTACCAAGATACAGTAAATTACTAACCTTGGTTTTTTTTATTTTGAGATTATTGTTGAAGGAAGACACATGAATGGAAATCACTCTTTGAATCCATCAATAATATATAATACTACTTGGTTGTATTTTGGACTTAGTCTTTCTTTTATCAAATGTTCATTTAACAACTAAATGTATCTGGTATTGTGTTAGACTTTATGAATTCACGAGATAATAAGAGCCAGCTAGCTATTCTCAAACTTATTTTAGGCATTTAGGAAAGTGAAGGAAAGAACACTAAAAATAAAATAACAGGGGAAGCAGGGATGGCTCAGTGGGTTAAGCGCTCATTTTGCAGTGCCGGAGACCAGGGATTGAATCCCGGCCCCGGCCCGTGTGGAACCATATGCTGAGCTGGGAGCTCCCCCATTCAGTTCTCTCTCTGTCTCTGTCTCTGTGTCGCTCTCGCTCTGTCAAAAATAAATAAATAAATAAAATAACAAGCTGTAGTTACTGAAAAGATACATATATAACTGTTGTTTCACTTTAACTTTTTAGGATGTGAATAATTTTATAAATCATAGAAATATGTGCTGCTTTTGATGAGTAATAGAAATTTTACAAATATTAATTATTTTTCAAGTCATGTGTGCAATTTCCTTCTGACTCTCTGATTTACCAACTATGTTAATCAAAAGCTCTTATGTGAAACACTGGGACCAGTCTTGTTACTTATTAAGGTCAGTGTAAAGATTAGTAGGTGCATAACTTTATGACAAACCTTAACATAAGCACTGATAATTTTTTAACTTTTATTAATTTATCAAAAATTTGCTTAGTGATATGAGTTTAATAACATTATTGAAAATAGAGATATAATGGTGAAAAGAGATATAAATCCTTGCCATGGAAAGCTGATACTTTACTGATAAAGATACGTGTATGAATACATATACAAGTAAACTTATACTAGATGACACAAAACAGGTTATGTGATACAAAGTTAAGCTTCATATATACCAAATTAATAGTAAGAGGTAAAATTTGAAGCAAAATTAAATTTCATATACTCAAAAGCAAGAGTAAGAGATTGGGAAAGGAGTATATTGGATACGAGGTCAAAATCTCTCTGAAAAGTCTACATTAAACAGAAACTCCTTCAAAGAAATTGAAAGAGTGAAAGGAGATTGGGAGGCATTGAATTGGAGAGCATGCTTAAAGCATTTAAAGAAAAATACAAAAAAGGCTGAAACAGAATGAAAGTAAGAGAAAAAGAGTTTTCTAGGAAACAAAGATACCATTGTATGTGGGTATGACATAATTGATTGAAGATTGATTGATTTAATGTCACTCTAACTCTAATGTAGAGAATGCCATACAGGGGCAGAAGCAAGAATGGAAGCAGAGAGTGCAGTTCGCATGCAATTGTAATAGTCCAGGTGAAAGATGGTCAATGTCAAAGTGAGCAAATGTGATTAGATATAAAAGTAGTCAATAGAATATGTAAAACAATTAATTGTAGGATATAACAGAGTAAGAATTCAAAATTATCTTCAAAATTCTTAGTTAACATAATTAAATGAATAGTGGCAACATTTACTAAGATGGAGAACAATAGAAGCCTGACTTGGGGGATTTGGCAATGTCTAAAACTTCTATATATATATAAAACAAAGAAGTATTAATAAAAGGGTGGCAGATATGAAAGATTTTCACAGTTGGTGTCGGAGCAAAAAAAGGAGGTAAAATAATCCACTTGGTAATGGAGACATCTGTATGTCTTAATACGGACATAAATGGCTGCACAAAATTTTTCTAGATATTTAGCTTGATATAGACATGGCTGATTACATAGAAATATTCATAAATAAGCATATATATCCTGGTTAGGATATGCACATTCTTGTATATTTTCTTGCTGTGGTGACTGCTATACCAAAATAACAGAGAATGTGTGGCTTATAAACAAAATACATTTATTTCTCACATTTCTGGAAGCAGGGAAATCAGGATCATGAACCAGCACTTTCAGTATCCAGCGAGGTCTCACTCCCTAGATGGCAGACTTTTCACTGTGTGACCTCACTTGGGAGCATTCTCAGGCCACTTTTACAAGAGCACTAATCTTATTTATGAGGGATCCACTCCCATGATCTAAGCACTTCTCAAAGGCCCCACCTCCCAATACCATTGCATTGGCATTAGGTTTCAACATATGAATTTTGGGTAGAAACAAATATTCAGCCTATATAGCAGGAAATAATAATAATAGTTAAGAGATCAAAATCAACATCTTCTTATACTTCTCATAGCTCTCCTCATGGGAATGGTTTCTAGTCACCACTATATTTTAGGGCTTCCCAAAGTGAAGCTATAGAGTAGAAGTCAATTTGCAACCAAAGCCAAAATATTTCTCTAATTTATTGTGAGCCAGTAATAAATTCCATTCTGTTTTATGAGCTAGTTTTGAGGAATGTGACCCCTCACCTCATGTACCCAAACCTGAGATGAAGAGAGAGCATTGATATAGCAGATGTACATAACATGAAAATCTTGTTCAATTGTTCATGTAATATATTTTACTTGAGTCTGGATATATTACTTCATATCATAATTGATTTAATCTATATTCTCCTGACCTTACAATTAAATATTTTCAATAACAATTAGGTCGTTCCAGTCACATAGTCACTTGGTGTTCCATAGTCAGGAGCTAACTCTGCTACAACCCAAAGGCCAATAGGATGCCATGAGCAGCCCCTTTTCCCCAAATTGAAAATACTCTTCAGCTATTAAGATCTTGCTGCTTCATATTTATAAAGGTTTTGTCTGTGAATTGCAATATCCTCAAAAAATTAAAAGAAACAAATACTATATGATCTAGAAACTTTACTGCTGTCTATATAACTGTCCAAAAGGACTGAAATTAGTATTTCTAAGAGATGTCTGTTCTTCCATGTTCATAGCAGCGATATTCACAATAACCAAGAAATAGGAACAACCTAAATGTTCATTTATAGATGACTGGAGAAAGAAAATCTGATATAACAGAATATTATTATCCTTAAGAAAGAAAATCATGACATCTGCGACAAACGGATGACCCTGGAAGGCATTATGCTAAGTGAAATAAGACAGGCACAGAAAGGCAAATACTGTATGACCCCATGCTGTATTTGTGGAATCTAAAAGAGTCAAACTCATAAAAGCAAAGTGTAGAAAGCTGATTGCCAGAGGCTGAGTGGTGTGGTAAATGGGGAAATGTTGGTTAAAAGACACAAAATTTCAGTTATTCAGGAAAATGTGTTCTGAGGTCTTATGCATAGCATAGTGACTACAGTTAATTATACTGTATTGTATTCTTGAAATGTACTAGAAGTTATACAGTACCTTGCCTTGTATCTTACATTCATCCTAATTGACCAGAGGTTAAAACTTTAGTGATTGTGCTTCTATCACATAACCAAGTTTGATACCACACCACTTACCATCAACATTGTGGCCCTTAATACCCTCACTGAAGTATGTGATCTAACTCCAAAAGTCCATCTTAAGTTTTTGTTTTGTTTTGTTTTGTTTTGT
This sequence comes from Craseonycteris thonglongyai, assembly GCA_004027555.1. NCBI lineage: Eukaryota > Metazoa > Chordata > Mammalia > Chiroptera > Craseonycteridae > Craseonycteris > Craseonycteris thonglongyai. The sequence continues at coordinate 6,255 of PVKE010032325.1, forward strand.
TGGGGGGGGAGAAGGTATCAAAAAATTTTTTTAATAATAAAAATAAAAGAAATACTAGAGCAAATTTAAAGTTATTCCTAACTGAGCTAGCCTCAATTTCCATGCCCCCCCCAAACAAAACAAAAAACAGAGTCACCTATCAGATAAAGTGGGAAATCTTTCAGAGATAGTGAAACTACCACATCTTGGAGAAAGAAGATAGAGTTATTTGCCTGCTCTATCCTGTTTATTGTCTTTCATTGTTCCAACATCACCCAACAGAGAATTAACACTGCACATTTCTCTTTTTTTTTTCTTCTTTATATTATTTTCTTTTTTTTTATTTATGTGATTTTCTTTATGTAATAGGTTGTACTGTTGACACATTCCAGCAACCAATCAGAATGCCATGCCTGATTCTGCACAAGCTATGTTGTCTTCCACTGATGCAATCTAAAACAGCTATGGTAGATTCAAGTCCTCATATCTTGGGAGGTTGGGACAGACAGAAAAAGTATCTGGATTTCTTCTTTGAGTAACAGTCCTGAGGCCCAGTATGCAGGTGGTATTAATGACCTCTGACAACTGTATACTGGATCTTATAGAGGGCAGATTTCTAATTTGCCTCCTATCCAGATGAGGTCTGAAGTCTCTTGACTCAAGTCCCATGTTTTACATCACCAGCCTTCCTGACACATACTATTTCTCTGAATGGACAGGCAGCAGTGCTAATTGATGCTCTGCTTTGCTAGCTGGGATTTCCTAGGTGCCTCCAGATCATACTTTGATCATCTGTCCTGGGTTAGGAATCCTGGATAATGTGTGTTCTGACTCATCAACAGCCTTCTTACTTAACTAAGCTCATTTTCTAATAATTCTTAATTTATGGCTGCCTATTGGTGTCAGAAATAGGCACAAAAATAACAAATTTGGATGACAACTCATAGTAGAGCTGGACTAATTTTCTGTTTTTAATCAAAAAAGCAACTCAGTAAAGAATGTTTGACTATGTTAATATTACACTAAAGGTCTTGAGTGATCTTTATTTGACCCTATCTAATAATGATTCAGTTTTTGCTATTTGTAGTAAAATGAAATACTCCACTCAATTGAAAACGAAGCAAATACCTCCCAGTTTGATCTATTTCTAGGATATGCTATGTGAACATTAATTTCTTTTATAATTCATGGATTCTCATTTTGCTATGAAATGATAGTTTTTCCTATGTAAGATCACAGGTAAACATGCTTATTCACTAACTATCAGCCAAAGAGTTTACTCAGACAATGTAAGATTGATTCTTAAAGTTACCGGTACTGAAATCTATGGCATTTTCTCCTGTCGCTTTACCTTTAAAATACTTTCTCTGAATCAGAACTGTGATTATTGAGGACCATCTCTTACATCCTAATGTCTATCAAGAGAATTACTTGGGCTGATTGGAATTTTTAAAATCTACTGGCTCTTTCTCAAAAAAATAAAAATAAAAATACACAAACCTATCTTCTAATATAAATGGGTTATCTAGTACCCAGTGGATTAAAAAAAAAAGACAACTTTGCTATCTCTGAAATCTTACATCAACAAAGACGTGTCAGCAGTCTACATTCCAAATCACCATAAACTGAATTTATTCACATATTATTTTTATTTTTACTTTCTCTTTCATAAATTGAAAACACAGTTCAGTTCTTTTTTTTTGTTTTAATATCAAAATCAAGAATACATTTTGTTAGTCATGTCACTTACTAATCAAGGAAAGAAAGATTCAAGGAAGCAGTGTCTTTTAGGATCACTATAGGTGCAAGTTTGTTGCATAGTAATTACCCAGCATGTTTTAAAAAATGTTCAGTTCATCCAGGCACATGTAGATAATCAATAGTAATCATTTCTGTATTTTTTTACTTTCCCTTCTCTTCAATTGCCATTGTCATCTCATTTATGAGAGAAAAACAAAAAAACAATTTAAAAATTTATCACAACAAAAAGGAGAAAAGTGCTATTTAGAAACAGGAAAAATTCATGTGAGTTTAAGGGGAGGTTTGATTTCTTCAATATTAAGTGAATACACTTTTGCAATGAGATAGGATAGCAGTATGTTATTACAGTGATAGTGGCCATTATAAGGGAAATCCAGAAGTGCTGCAATATAAATTGAATTATACTCTGTATATTAGCAGGAGATAAGCCGAAAAACTGGATTAGAGCTTATAGTGATATATAGTCTGTTCCACAATATTTTAGATTTTGAACATAACCAAATACTAAAAATGAGTACTGCAGTATTCTAAATGTATGGTTAGCTATTAATAGTTCCTATACGAATGTGGCTGATCATCATACTCATTAACTAACTAGTATACTTTTCTAGTACACAAATTTGTAGATGCTGTGCAAGTTTGTCCCACCTATAGCCTGTGGGCTGAATGCAGCCTGGGATGGCTTTGAATGGGGTATGACACAAATTAGTAAACTTTCTTAAAACATTATAACATTTTTCTGCAATTTTTTTTTTTGCCCCGCTCATCAGCTATAGTTAGTGTTAGTGTACTTCATGTGTGGCCCAATGCCATTCTCATTCTTCCAGTGTGGTCCAGAAAAGCCAAAAGTTCAGAAACCTCTAGAAGTTTAAAATGAGCTTCAAGTCTCTATTGTTCTGTACCATTCCCTATTCATTTACATACATATGTATATTTTCAGGCATCGGCTCATTTTGAATAAAGACATGCATTCAAAGTAATTTAAAATTGACATCCTAATCAAAATATCCCAGACATATTCAAATTACAAAATTTGATTTGATAATATTCTTATATTACCTAGGCATAATAAGGTTAATTTAAATGATTACACTTAGATACTTGGATTGCTTTTCTTGTTTTGGATTAATAGAAGTGTCTTATTTTAAATGTTTGAGAACAGGGTGATTATTTAGTTTACTTATTTTTATTTATTTCAGGGTTTTTTTTGTGTGTGTTTTTTTTTGTTTTTTTTTGCTCATAATTCATGATGAATATTAGATGTTATAATACTTATATTCTGGGAGATGATCAAGTTGTAGTGTACTTTATGATGATAACATTAGAATCACTCCGCTGTCTTTACATTTTTGTTTCTAATTTCTAGTTTAATAGCAAGAGGAGTAGGATTGGAGAGTAACATATTTAAAGAAAACCTGACCAAAATTTTAGGCATAACCTTGCTGTTTAGATCTCACTTGCTGCCTTTTACTTACTGGTAACTTATCAAGTTATTTAATCATCACATGAACACCATACTTAAGTTAATTATTCCGAATCATGTTCTACATGCAAAGCTTCAGATGCCCTGGCTGCATATACAGTTACCTCCAAGATTTTCTTTTAAAGCTCAATAAAATTGATAAGCCTTAGCCAGGCTAACTAAGAGAAAGAGAGAGAGAAAGGTCACAAATTACTATTAATAATATCAAAAATTGGGAAAGCTGGGATGGCTCAGCAGATTAAGTGCCCACTTTGAAGCCCCAGGGACCAAGGATCTAATCCTGGCCCTGGCCCATGTGGACCCACACGCTGAACTGGGGTGTGCCCCCAGTTCAGTTCTTGCCAGGATCTATATGGGAGGCTCCTGGCCCAGTTCCTGCCCTGCACAGCCCTGTGCCCACCTGTGGAGTGACACTATATGGAAAACTAATGTGAACTATGGAGACTGCTCTGGGCCCTCCCCCTTCTCTCTGTCTCTCTCTGTCAAAAATCAATAAAATAAATCTTTAAAAAAATATATATACCGGGTATATCAAAAATGAAAATGGGGATGGCAGTACAGATCACATGAACTTTAAAAGGCTAATAAAGGAATATTATGAACAACTTTATACTTACAAGCTTGAGAACCTAGATGAATTATACCAATTCCTTGAAATGAAAGCAAAAACTCACACAGGAAGACAATCTAAATAGGCTTATATATAATAAGAAACTTGATTAACTTGGGTATAGTGATTACTTTATAGGTACAACACCAAAGGCATAAGCCATGCAAAGAATAATTGAATAGGTGAATTTTATTAATGTGAAAAACTTTACAAAAAGATTCCCACAAGATAGAGAGAAAACAAATCACAGACCAGAGGAAAAGATACCCAAAAGATATATCAGAGAAAGGACTGTTATCCAAAATGTACGAACTGACTCTGGGTGGCTAATATACAATACAGCACATAGACGATGCATTGTAGTATTGTACACCTGCAATCTATACAATTTTTACTAACCAATGCCACTCCAATAAAAGTAAAAGTAAAAAAAAAAAAATTAATAGTAAGAAAACAAACACACCTATTGAAAAATGACCAAAAACTAAACAGACACTTTACCAAAGAAGATATACAAGTATGGATGACAAAGAGCATATGAGAAGATGCTCAACATCGTATGTCATTAGAGAAATACAAATTAAAACATCAATGACATACCCAATACACTTATTAGAATGGCAAAAATTCAGAACAACAATTCAAAATATTAGCAAGTATGTGACAAGGATAAACTAAATATATCACTCACAACATGGAATAATTATATGTGAAATTTGTGCAATCTAAAAAGTGTAAAATTACTATAAACACAAGAGAAGAATCCTAGCTTACTGTTGAAAAAAATAATACTTGAACAAAATGAATCTGGTTTTCCAAGTATGGTTTTAGATAACATGCCATTTACCTTTAGAAAATTTAGAAAAATTTACAAATACCTTAAATGTAACATATTTACTAAAACCAATTAGGATCATTATAGGTTTGCTGTGGGGGATGTCAGTCACTGCCGTATTGTTACAACCGTTTCAACCACTCAGAGATTAAATTCTAAAAAGATTGAAAGTCTATGTCAAATATGACTTAATAAATCTTGTTTTTAAAACTAGTATAGAACATAGTAGGTTTTTAATTCTATGTTTTGTTTTGTTTTTTTCTTGAATAGTAACTCCAGGAAACTATTCAGGCATTAAATCTTTCTGTAGACATTAATATTATCAGCCTCATTATTCACGTGTAGCTTCTACAGCTTTGCTCAATTGGTATTCAATGGTGGGTCTAGGAATACATGTATAAGATTTATCTTAGAGGATATATAGCAATGAGGAGTGAAATGATCAAGCTTTTTTTTTTTTCACAAGGGAGAATAAAACAGTTGTATTTTTTAATAGTTTTTATACAAGTATATAATTTCAAGTTTTCTTTCCTACTTTACCAGTAGCTGATTTTAAGATCAAATTTCATTATACAGAACAAAGGAACAACAAAAATCACATATTTTATATTTTGAAAACTCAATTTTGAAAAATAACTCTGCATCAGCTTTAAATTTTTTATTTAATAATTACTGTACCCAACTGCCACCAAGCCACTATCATGGACAGAGATGTCTGTAACTCATCAGGCTGGTGAGGATTACCAGGTGCTAGGCAGGACAGGCTTGCAGGTACAGCACATGAAGTTGTGCATGGAGTTCATGGAAGATAACAGTTGCTCCATCAACTGCAACATGAAAGCCTCCAGGTAGAGTGCAATGTGATCCCTCTTTTCTAATCAGAGCAAGAGGATCAGATGCTACACTAAGCTTGCTGGGTCTTGGATAGAAGTCTGAGTGAACTACTTGGTCCGAGTTCAGGATTTGCAACTATTAAACATGTGTTTATGTTGTATGTTAATTAAAAAATATATGATTAAAACAAACACCTATGTTACAAAATAAACCATTTTCCAAATGGGTAGTACATTTTTAAGTATAATTTCATGTCTATTGACTTCCTAATTGGCAGTCAACAGACTGACAAAGAAAAATGCTAATCGCAACTTTTCAAGTGGCTTCAATATGTATATTAAGAAATAATACTTATAACTATAAATTTTAGTTTTTGGCAGTCATTCACTTCACACACACATGCAAACATGTATGTTTATACACACAATGTACAAGCACACACATACACACAGATGCAACCCTAGACTGCTATACTTGGATGGTACCTGAATTAACACTGAGAACAAAATCTTTCTACGTAGTATACTTTTGCTTATTTTGACAGTAGACAAGGAAAGCAAAGGTTTCATCCAAAAATCCATCCACTCTAAGTCAGAATTGTACCTTCTTGTATTTCCTTTACCTTTAACTCCTTCTTGCATTCAATAGCTGAAAGATGGAGGGTTATTAGTACCCTGATGTCCTATTACTTTGAGGTGGGTGATGTCAAACCCTCAAAACCCCAAAAATTGAACACTTTAAGTGTGGGATTCTAGATTCTCTGAGGTTGGTTTGATCCCATGTAGTTAACTTTGTATGATATTGGGGATAAAGTAAGCTGGTTATGTCATTGGATATGCAATATTAAACAGATATAATGTTTAGACTTGAGGATAAAATTAACTTATTGCATCACAAAGGTATCAAACCTCTATCTTTATAAATAGAATACATGAATAGTACCAATTAAAGCAAAATGACAATTACAGCTAAAGAACTAGGAACTATCACATTGCATAGCCACAGCCAATATTTTTCTGAGCCTTTAAAATGGAATCAAAGCTAACCCTAAAAACTGATGAAGATTGCATAATTAAAGTATTTTCTCTACCACTGCCGGGCAAATGAATAAACAATAACTAAATTTTTGTTTTTGTGTTTTCTTGTTGTTGTTGTTTTTTATATTATAGTCCAGAACCAAGGAGCAGATATCTGTGTGAAATTTCTCATTAGAGAGTATAGAGCATAGAATACATTAAAGAGAATAACAAGGATTTTTCATAATGGTATTTAGATACTTGGATTCAGTGAGTTCTTTTAAACCATTGCCTAGGAATCTGTATTTTGAGGAGAAAATAATTAAATAGTCTCCAGAAATTATATAATCCTCAAATAGATTCTGTGGGTAGCTGAATTCTAGATGTCCCCCAATGTTTACAGGCACTGGTGTGCATAATCTCTCTCTTTGACTACAGGAAGAGCCCTTGAATATGATGAGATATAACTCTAGTGATTATGTGATGTTACATGGCAAAATAATTTTTTCAGATGCAATTAAATCCACGAATCACTTGTCTCTGGTTTAATTTAAAGAAAGATTAACCTGGGTGGGTTTGAACTAATTAGGGGAGCGCTATAAAAGAAGAACCGGGGCTTTCATGGAAGTCAGAGATGTTCTCCTGTAACAGAAGAAAAGAAGAAGTGAGGAAGGAGGGCCATAGAATGAGGAAGCCTCCCAGGGAAGCCATTAAAAAGTTTGCAAGGCACCTGACTAATATCTCTTTTCTCAGGACAAAAGCTGGTGGGGGAGGGGAGAAGGGAAGGGAGGGGGGAGGGGTGTTGGGAACCAGTCGTGAGCCTGAACAGCAAGGTTTCCACCTGGGGACCTCAATGGCAAAGCCTCAGTTCCCTGGGCCTAACAGGAGGGACTGGCCTGGGGCCTTGAGGACAAAGCCTCAGTCCCCCCTTTCATCTCCCTGGGGGTGGTGGTGGTGGTAATTGGGTGATTAGATATAAAAAAAAGGTGTATACCAGCTTCACATGAAGGCCAGGTAGTGGACTCCAATAGATTAATGGCCCATGATCTACATGTCAAAGCCCTTACTGGAAGGGGCTATTACCTCCTGTAAGGATCTGTTCACACCATGCTTTGCTATGCTAATGAATGACCTTTGCCTGTTCATTGTAATGATAAAATTTTGCTATATAAGACAAACAAAAAATCTATTTGGGGCTGCTCCTATTGATGACAGCTGACTGACAACTTTGTTGGTCTTTAATTCCCACTGCTCAAACTTGGGGACTTCGTTCATCCAGGCTGGTTCCTGGCAGGTGGGCATAATTGGCATTAATTGACCACAATTGACAAAGCACTGTGAGCAGGCACAGGTAGGGTGATTGATGGTAATGGGCTGTAATTGACAGGAGAAGAAGGACCTTTCTATTGCCTTCCAGGCAGGGATTTTAAACAGAAGGAGGCAGGGATGCTGGGATAGCTAAACAGTCTGAACACTTGCCTTGATACTGTGAGGTCTAGGAGTCAAATCCTTGTTCCAGCCCATGCAAACCAACATGATGAACTGTCTCCCTTTCAGTTCCCATTGCATGTGGCCCCACATCCACTTCTGTGAAAAGAACCTATCACAAATATGTCACAACTATGTCACAACTAATGATGTACAACAGCTATGGAGATTGCTGTGGGCTGTCTTCTCTCTCTCTCTCTCTCTCTCTCTCTCTCTCTCTCTCTCTCTCTTTCTCCTGCTCTCAAACAATAAAATAAATCTTGAAGAGAAAAACAAAACAAAACACTGAAGGAGGGTAGAAGTGAAGATTGGTGGTTAGAACACAGAGGTTTGCAGGGAGCTGCTGGCTTGGCTCACTCTGCACAGCAGTGGTTCTGGTGTCCAGCTCAGCCAGTGTGGCTAGAGGAGACAGGCGTCTGTGAGGGTGGAAACCTGTTGCCTTCTCAAGTCACTGAGACTCTGATAATAAATGTTTCCTATAACCCAACTTTGATGTCGATCTATTGGCTGAAGGGCATACTCCTGGTGGTCTTAAAAATGGGAGCTGCCAAGTGAAAGCCCTTATGCAGAGGCCAGATAGCAGGGACCTGAAGGGCATCCTTGGAGCTAAGAGCAGTTTCCAACTAACAACTAGAAAAAAAAACAATGAGACCTCAGTGACACAGTCCTGAGGAACTCAATTCTGCTAATGACTGCTTGGGTTTGGAAGAAAACCCCCAAGAATCAGAAAAGAATGTGCATGGCAACCATTTTATTTTATTCTTGTGAGATCCTAAACAGAGGACGCAACAAAATTATGCCCAGGTTTCTGTCCCATAGAAACTATGAAACATTGCATGTGTATTGTTTTATACTGTTTAGTTTTGGGTAATTTACTATGTAGTAACAGAAAACTGATATAGACTCTAACCTTCAGAGTAATCTCCAACTCCCGAAGCCTAAGCTTTATTGTTTTTATTATACTAATCGTATTTCTTAATTAAAGTCAAAATCTCATTTTCCAAAAAAATATATGTTTTTATTTGGTCAAGAATATATTACAGGGGAAGATGGGATGGCTCAGTGGGTTGAGCACTCACTTTGCTGCACTGGAGACCCAGGATCAAATCCCGGCCCGGCCTGTGTGGACCCATGTGCTGAACTGGGGAGTGCACCCAGTTCAGTTCTCTCTCTCTGTGTATCTCTCTCTCTCTCTCTCTCTCTCTCTCTCTCTCTCTGTCAACAACAATAGAAAAAAAAATTCACCTTATAAATAATAAAAAAAAAGAATATATTACATACACAAATGTCTAATACATTTCTCTCTGGGTGGCAAGGAATATTCTCTTCAATTAGATACAGATATAATTCTAATAAATGCTTTTTATTACTCTCTAATATACCTTGTCTTTGATATTTCACTCACTAACTCATCTTTAATTTTTAAATCCAAACACTTAGAGTTGAAAAGAAAATATTTTATAATGCATGTAGCAGCCAAATTTACAAAGTACATTACTGCAATATATAAAAAGTTGTAGAAATATGCAGCCATGTACAAGCATAACTACTTGAATACGGAAATAATTGCTGAGATAAATTTCAGTTTGTTGTATTTTATACATAAAATACAATAAAATAATTTTTTTAGCAAAACGGAAAATGTATTGTTATCTCTGATATTCATCACATCTGTTTGTAAAGTTTATTTGGCCAATATTTATGAATGCACTACTAGGGAGTTATTCATACTGTTTGTAAAGCACTCTTCAGTGTGCTCCTAGGGATGCCTTAGCTGGGCAGTACTTAGAGTTTTTCCTTCTCAGAGATATTAACTCCCAAATCAAAATGTTTATCAGTAATTAAAATAAATTTATAACATGGATTTTATCTTTTTGTTGCATTGTTCACATCATGAGAAATTATAACACTTCAAAGGAAGTAACTATTTACCATATGCTTTCATTCTGTATAAGTAGAAAGGAGTATGATTTCCTGCTCCCAGTTTTCCCACTGATAAATGTTCAAAAACAACTTTAATAATTTATTTAACTACTGCAATGGGTAAGCCTGTGGTGCACATTGATCTTATCAGTAACCTGAAGAGGTAGGTTTTAACCTCAATGCAAATGCTAAAGTTTAGCAACTTACCTCAAGGTCAAAGACAGTGAACCAGAGGAGAGATGCTAACAACCATCTATTTGATTCTAAAGCCACTTTTCTTCCTAAGTTCAAATGCCTCTCACTCTTGCCTATGTTTATCCTATCTATAAATAGAAACTAAATAAATTGGTTTCCCCTCCTTGACTTCCTCAATGTGTATTCTAAGCATCATTGCCTCTAACTGACCAATTCTGAAACCACAGTTAACCAAGAAAAAAGCAAGATGGAGAAAAAGAGGCAGATTATTTCTTTTATAGGTTTCCATTTTGAAGCCGGTAAAAAAGACTGAACATGGAGGCAAACTTAAGGTTTTTATCTTCCGTGAGACTGGGTAAACTTATTTCTGACTTACTAAAACTAAAAGTGATTTCTTGGGCCATTTATAATATACAAAGTCAGTCAGAAATAATACCCTTTTTTAAGTAGAGTAACAAAATCATATATGCTTATGTTTTTTGTTTTTGTTTTTATAATTTACAACACATGTTAATACCCATTTGTCTTATTTAATCTTTTTTTACAAGTTCTTTTTTTTATAATTTTTTATTTTTATTCGAGCTGATTCTGGATGGTAAGCATGTAATGCAATGCATAGACAATGCAATGCAGAATTGCTTATGATTTTGTAATAAAATATTTGCTATAATTTACCAACTCATAAAAAGGGGTGATACTTCTGCTGAACCCTGTATAATGTGAAATAAAATCATGATTCTGTTAAAATTTTCATCTGGATCATGGAAGTTTACATTTAATGAATAAAATTAAAGGGGGCAGTGGAAGATGGTAAGTTGTGCTTGCTCCAAAATGAAGTTTGAACATTATCTCACTGATGTCTATTTGCTTTTCATGTCACTCTATAATCTTGATCCATTAGATTTAGCTTCTCTAATTAACTATTTTGGTGACAGAAAAATCAATGCAAACTTGTTTAAGCAACAAGGGAATATATTGACTCATATAAATACAAACCCAAATAGTGATACTAGCTCTTAGTTTCTTCCTATCCTTTTCAATGTGTTGAGTTCATTCTACAGCTGTGTATAATGACAAGATACGAACACAACTTATAATTTCTTTTTAATTCCATTGGAAGGGAGATCTTTTCTTAAGGTAGTGTGAAATAGCTTTGAGAGTTACTTTGCTCAGATCAGTTTAGAACGTGCTTAATCCTATATAAACCACATGACCAGGAAATATTATTCAAGGACAGGCCTCATTTGTGTGCTCCATTTGTGTTGCAGAATGGAGCCTTAGTTTCAGGTCACAAAACCTGAGGGTGGGGAATGGATGGAACATTGTCAAATGAAGAGCAGGGTTTGTCTCAAAAACAAAAAACAAACAAACAACAAAAAAAAACAAAACGAGGAATGGATATTGAGAAAGCAAATAATAACTGTCCACTGAGAATGTTCTTTGGTGAAAGCTCTAGTAGAATTTAAAAAGGTCTGACTATTCAGAAGTGCTGAAAAGACTGGGTAAAAAAGTTAAGACCAAAACAACCTGAACTTTTTACTCACTCATGGCTCTTGCATCGTGACAATGCACCAGCTCATATAACACTATCTGTGGGGGAATTTTATCCAGTAAACAAATAACTGTATTGGAACACCCCTCCTACTCACCTTATTTGGGCCCCAGTGGCTTCTTTTTTTACCCAAAGATAAAGGAAATATTGAAAGAAAAACATTTTGATGAAATTCAGGACATTAAAGGTAATACAAAGACAGCTCTGGTGGCCCCTTCGGAAAAAGAGTTCCAAAATTGCTTTGAAGAATAAACTAGGCACTGGCATCAGTGCATAGCTTCCCTAGCGGAGCACTTCAAATGTGGCCATAGTGATATTCAGCAATAAGGTATGTTGCACTTTTTCTCAGTTAAATTTGTGAAGTTAATTGCCTGACCTTATATTTACTATTGAATATTCTGTTACATTAATACCAGACTTTAAGAACCAGGTTGATTTAATGTAAGCCTTTGTGCTTCATAGCAGCAGTCTTCATACTTTTTCTTTCTATCTTAGCTTTTTCCATATTTGACTATTACCCTCCACCTGCAGGTACTCAGCCCTGAGTTTTAACAAGCAATGCTCAGGTACTGTTTTCACAAGCTCGATAGCTGAGCTGTCTTTCTCTGTT
>PVKE010032326.1:0-18577 GCA_004027555.1 Craseonycteris thonglongyai
AGGACACCAGCATTATGGACACACTCAATGGTTTGGTGGTTACTTGGAGAGGGGGGAGGGAGAGTTGGGGGGGGAGGTGGGTGGTGGAGGGGGAGCTGATTCTGGGTGGTGGGCACAAAATGCGATGCATGGGTGATGTGATGTGGAGTTGTACATCGGGAAACTATCTAATTGTTACCAACCAATGTCACCCCATTAAATTTAACAATAAAATAAAAATAAATAAAAATAAATAAATAAATAATAAAGACAAAATAAATAAATAAAAAATAAAGGGAATCTGAGATTTGTAGATCAGGAGTACTTAGAAAAACTATAAAGTGTGTCCTTGAATATTCTCAGTCTATTTATTCATTCAAAATGACCCTTGGTGTTTTTTTTAACTCTCTTTTTTTTTAATTCAGTGGAGCCGGATTTGTAAACAACTGAGTAGGTGGTCTGATCTACTATTTGCTGACAACCCTGTTCTTGCTACCACAACCACTGTCCTACAAACCTAGAGAGGCTAAGAACATTCAGGACAATGTATAACTGCTGAATGAATGAAACTTCTAAAAATTCCTAACTAGAGAAAAACTACTACAAAATGAGAGTTCAAGAGAAATAATAAAAATATTTGACAATCATATTACCTTCCACATATTAAGATAATGTATGAAATATAAATTTGCACATGCTTTTGGAATTGTTTCTCTAATTACTCAACATCCACTGAAAAAGATTCATGCTGCAGCTTCCACACTGTCTTGCTTATTATTCCCTTTGTGATCAATGACCCGCCTATGCCAGATGGCTGGTCTGGGTAAAGAGAACCATATGAGCCCAGAGAACAAAGCAAAGCTAACCGGACTTCACAGGAATTAAAGCTGTGACCCTGACCTCATTAACTCCAGAGAACAGTTGGCAGCTGCATCATAGATGCCAAGAAAGCTCACTGCCTCTGTCACAATGATACTCTGGTAGAGAAAAAGTCACTAAATTTATTAAGAACTTTTCAAAATAAAGACTATCCTGAATGCAATCATTTGGGGCAGCCTGGAATTCATCAGCAGTGTCTTACCAGATGTGCTGAATCTGTCACAAGCTACTCTGAAAACATCAGCTGTGGCTCCCAGCTGAGACCATAAATGGACTTGACAATGGAGTTCTGATGTTTCCTCTTCCAAAAAAAGTGATCTTGCCTTTCCTTTGGATTTCTCCAAAATGAGGAAACCATGAGCGAACAATTATATACAAAAACTTTCCAAAATTACTTATTGAACCCACTTAATTTTAGATTTCAATAATAACCAAGTTTCTCTGCTGCACTCCTCCCACCCCGCCTGCATCCCATCTCCTTTTTAATGTTAGACATTCCCTCAGCAGGTGAGTAGGGTGATGCCATTGGACTCTGGGTGGGTTGTTCTTACTTTCCCTAGTAAAAAACCCAATACCTTTTGGGCAAGGTGCCCTTCCTTTCTTATTATTGGGAGTAATAATTCCTCTGAGCAGCTGCTATCTGCTCTTATACTCTATTCTAACAATCTGTCTTCACTGAGCTGTGTACTTTCTTCTGTTTTAAATATTTCCCAAAGTGTTTCTGGGATGCAGTTTCTGCATCTCTTCTTCAAACACTTAATATTTAACGGTACTGATTTCAGAAACAAATTTATTGAAATTTCCACTTAATCCTCAACCATAGTATTTGAAGAATTCTACAAACATCTGGGAGAACTGAAAACTTTAAAATCTGATTTAAAATACTTCTGTTTTTCATGTTTGGCATTTTAAATGGAATTACCTTTCCACATGCAAAATTACTAGAATATAAAAGCTATTACATATGATTGTGCTATTTGGCTTCTTAAATATTTTTGATAACATGTGACTATAAGGCATTCAATCTCGTCAAGGTTTTTACTCAGTTTTATTTCCAAAAAATTACTTAAAATGATTTTTTAATTTATGGATTAAATATATGTAATCTTGCCCTTCTTATACGTCTGTGGAAATCATACATATCTGTAAACCTAAAATATACAACGTATCTGCCTCAAAGTCAGTCACAAATAAATATTTAAATTGATTTTGCTCCTTTTCTCTAATAATTTTCACATCAAGAATAAAAGTACAAAATGTAATGGTAACTAAGTTTAGTATCTGCCTGAATATATAAATTACAGTAAACATTCAATAGCTGGAACATTTCTTGATGCTCATAAAAACTATACCAGTCCATTAAGGGTTTAAGTGTTAGACAAAAGAAATAAATTAATAAAATAAGCATAAAACATAAGCTCACCACATTTGTACACAATCTCATTAGGGGCAATACAATTTTTTGAGGGCTAACCTCAGCATGAAATCTGATATCCAACAATAAATGAAATAATACAATCATTCTTACCTACTCTTAATAGAAAATGATGACTGATGATGAGAAATAAACGGATTTTCAAACCTCATTAATAAATCATGAAACTGCTGTTGTCTAATGTATCATGAGCTAAACAAACTTTGATTTCAAAAATCATAAGTTTGAAAAGACTAACGTTAATTTAACAAATCAGCTGTTAAAAACGTAAAGCTCCATGCACATAGAAGCTATAATGCAAAGGCAGAAGCATATTTATATATCTTTAAGCACCTGGTAATCATTTTATTTATAAGATATACTCTTACATGTCAACATGCAAACCAGAAACTACAAGTCAATATATAAGACACAGCATGAAAGAAACAGTGAAATTCGCCTTTCCACTGTCACTTAAAATTGTTTATTTGTGTATTCTAAATACTATTTGTACAATATATTTCCTTAACATTCTTTCTCAAATTTTTTAAAAGAGGCAAAGCCAGATAGCTCAGCAGGTTGAGTGCTTTGCCTTGCAACCGCAAGGCCTGGGATTCAAATCGCAGTACCAGCCCATGCACACCCATATCCTGGACTGTGGCACAACTATAACCTTCAGGATGGTGGCAACGATTCTTGCCTCCCATGCAGGAGGCCGCCAGTTCAGTTCCTGCCCCACATGGCACCACATACATCCACCTGTGTGGAATGAAACCATGTTACAACTAATGATGTACAACTATGGAGTCTGTTCTGGGCCATCCCCCTCTCCTTCTCTCAAACAAATCTTTTAAAAAAAAATTTTTTTTCTAAGAAATTACCAAATTTTTAAATTAAAATACTGTTAAAAATGTAAGAAACACTTGGAAAAACTGAAATACCATATATATGTATGTGTGTGTGTGTGTGTGTGTGTATGTATGTGTGTGTGTGTGTATATCAATTGGATAGTCAGTGGTTGTTTCTTATAAGTATTTTACAAAACAAATTCTGCCTGGTGACTTTAGACAAATTGATATACTATAAAGTACTCTCTATAGCTCTTAAGTCTTCATCTTGTGCCTTCTTAACAAAAGCTGACATTCACTCATAATAAAGTATTTTTATAGTTACATAGCTTTCATGTCTCTTCTGAAGATACATTCAACCTATGGGTACTCAATAAAAATGACTGATTATAATTGACTCTACCATAAACACTTGAAAGTTATTCTAAAATATTTATATCAAAGAACAGCAAAGTCAGAATCAATTACTAGTCTACCCAGTACGCTCTCTTACTTTATGAAGCTCAAAATTTTCTTCAAAAGGGTTCTTTCAAAGGAAATTATAAAAGATATACCACAACAGGTAAATTCTCAATATTACCATTCAAATTTACCTAAAAGCAATGTTACACTGTGAGGGAACATCCGAACAGAGTATAAGGGAGAGCAGAGAGCTTTGGGGTCAAGTAGAACTCAATCTGCATTTTTGCATCATCTCTCACTGCCATTATGACATTGGGAAGTTAATAAAACTTCTTTGAGCCTTAATCTCAATTGGCAAATGGAAACACAAGGCCAAACCACAGGCTGTTTTAAGCACTAAATTATATAAGATATATAAATAGTGATTGGCATAGTATCTAGACCATAATAAATATTCAATAAATAACTGTAATTACTAAGAAATGTTAGAACTTATATTCAGTGTAATTTCATTCAAATTCCAACTGATGTTGTAACATAAATCATTAGAGGGAAAAATATAAAGATTCAATAACAGATTTTTTAAATCTAATTAGCCTAATTATCCTATACATCAGTGTTCTCAAACTCCAGGTGAAATCATTCAGTGGATCTCAAGCTGCATTTCTAAATAAAACAATAAAATTATAAGAATGAATTACTCATAAGCAGTCTAAGCATTGATTCATGAAGTTTTTTTAAAAATTAGGCGGGGGCCGGGATGGCTCTGGTTGAGCACTCGCATTGCAGTCCCAGGATATGAGGATCAAGTCCTGGCACCAGCGCATGCGGACCCATATGCTGAGCTGGAGTGAGCCCCCAGTTCAGTTCTTGCCGGGGCCTATGCAGGAGGCTCCCAGCCCAGTTTCTGCCCTGTGCAGCCCCGTGCCCACCTGTGGAGTGAAACTATATGGAAAACTAATGCTGTCAACTAGGGAGCCTGCTCTGGGTCCTACCCCTTCTATCTGTCTGTCTCTCTCTTTGTCAAAAAAAAGCAATAAAAATAAATCTTTTAAAAAATCTTTTAAACACATTTTGTAATGAGTCTGTAAACTGGATAACAAAGTAAAATACATCTCTTACTGTGCAGAAAATGTTTAAAACCCACTGCTTTACATTATAAGAGTAAAAACAATTAGTTGACACTGTGCTTAGTTTCTACTAGACACTGTGCTGAGCACATACACTATTTCATTTCATCTTCCCCCTACATCCTGTAAGGTACATACTATAACTTATCCCATTTTACTAATGAGGAAACTGAGACTTAGATTAAGTCACTTGCCTTGCCAGATGCAGAGTTGGTAACTACCATATTTCCCCGAAAGTAAGATATCCCCCGAAAATAAGACCTACTTACAGTTTTGCCTCTCGCTGAAATACATATAAGGCATCCCCCCGAAAGTAAGACCTAGCACATCTTTGAGAGCAAAAATTAATATAAGACACTGTCTTATTTTCGGGGAAACAGGGTAAGACACTGTCTTATTTTCAGGGAAACAGGGTATAAGACACTGTCTTATTTTCGGGGAAACAGAGTAGTAAATCCAGGTTCAAATTTAGTCACTGACTCTAGAATTTGCACATTTAAGCACTTCATATGTATTAGGTTGTAAAATATAACTTTCCTTATATAAAAGTTATTCAAAAGGTAGACTTTTTCATGAGGCTTACCTAATTTAAGAGTGATTTACTAGAGGTGCAACATACTTGGAGAAGGCAGCGCATTCAGAGGTGAAAGCACTAGGCATGACATCCAGCTTTGGTCCCTGGCATTGCTGTTTCAATGGCAAGGAGTTGGCAAGCCATTTAATCTCACTGTGTCTGGATTTCCTCACCTACAAAACGGGAATGATAATATCTGCCCTGCCTCCCCACAGGCCATTGTGAGGAAGTATAAGTACATAGAACAAGTGAAATGCTTCTTTGTGCTACCTAGTTATATGAGATGAACAATAATCCCACCCAAGGGAACCATTCGTCACAGAAACAAACATCAAAGATGATCAAAAAAGAAAGGTCACCAGGCTTTTATAAACTCTATGTGGAAACACTCTACACAGTTGTTGGCAGGTAGCAGGCTTTCCCTAAGTGTTCATTAAACTAAAAGAAGTAAACCTATTTGATTTTTATCATGTTTTATCCATTTGTATTCTATTTTTCTTTAATTCATCCTTTCTACAACAATTCATCAAATATCTACTATATACCAGATTAGAAATGTAGACTACAAAATAAAAAAGTCTGGAAGACCATCCCTTGCCCTGGAAGATTTCATATTAATTTCAATTAATTTTTCCAAAATTGTGAAGAGAAAATTGTAAAATACAGCTTCCTCAGCTAGTAATAATAATTTAATTTATTATAGTGCTCTGTAGTTTAGAATTACAGGCATACCTCAGAGACGTTGCAGGCTGCGTTCCAGACCACCTCAATAAAGTGAGTACCGGTAGTAATCTTTTTTGCAGGTGGATGGTCTTGCCTTCAATTGGTAAAAAAAAAAAGCACCACCTGTGATGCGCAATAAAGTCAAGTTGAGCTCAATAAAAGAGGTATGTATAGCTGTGTGTGGTAGCTTTTGTTCCTAAACCAACTGCCTAAATATGTGAAGTCTGTATTATTATCTTCCTAAGTCCAAATTCAGTGCCAATTTATGGCTCAGTATTTAAAGTTTCTCTGTGTTAGAGGTGACTAAAAATGAGGTTACAAAGAAAATACATTCTAAATAATACTGGAAAGGTGTGATCTAATAGCATGATTTCTTTTTTCCCCTTCCCATTTCTGAGATGAAGTAATCTATAATGCAACCATATCATCTATCTAAATGCATTTTTTTCAAAATGTTTCTTTAAAAAAACTGCCTTTGAATTTTTGTTTCTTACAGGCAATTTTCTGTCGAATATCTTGACAAATAATAAAGGGGGCAGTAGTGAAGGTGTCCTCCTTTATTGACTTTTAAAAATTATTCACATTGATTGTGGTATTCAGATTCCTGAGTCACATACAATGCCAAATAACTGTTAGCCATTTTATATACAATTCAACAACTATGATAGGTGATTTTTACAGGGAAACAATGATTTAATGACAACATAATGAACTGAAAATTTGCTGCAGGAAATTTAGTAAGAACCTACTAAAATTGCCTTATCCTTTGTATTCTAGCCACTCCCTCTTCACGACCCCCCAACACACACACTCGCTCGCTCGCTCGCTCGCTCACTCTCTCACCTACACTACATCAGTTTCCGGACTATTATTCATAAAACCCTATTAAATTTTCACAACACATGGTCGTAGTTACTAGGCTTTTTCCCTCTTCACATCCACGGAATCCATGTGTCTTTAAATATACATACAGTATTCAGAATTCAGAAAACGATTCCGATGCATCTATTCCGAGAACATCTACTACAAAATGTAAACGGTGTGCCCTTCTGTTTACTGATAACCATGAATGAAAGGCGTACCCCACCCACCACATCCGTGGGTTAGGAGGTACAATCTTGCCACTAGCAGAGCCCTGCAGGAAAGGACGAGTAAAGAACCCGGAAAACCATCCCCAGAGACGCTGGCAGAAGATAAGGAACACACATTTTACACCACTGGAAGCGTGCAAACTCCCGGCTCCAGCCCTTGCTAAGCAGGGAAAACCTTTGTCCTGCCTCAGCCATCACACCGGGGGCTCCTCAGAATTGGTGCAACAAGAGTTGGTGCGAAATGGCTTGGCAGAGGTTAAACAAAGCAGTAATACCGCTGTGGCGCGGGGAGAGGGCTGACCCTGGTCGGCGTCCGACATCCCAGACCCCGGGCAGCGTCCGGGACCCTGTGTCCTCGGCGCCCACGCCGCCGCCGGGACGAGGCGGGGGCCCGCGGCAGGAGGCCGCGGTGCGGGGAGGCGGGGAGGCGGGAGGGCGTAAGAAGGTCCCACGCTCTCGGCAGGTTCCCCAGGGCGCAGCCCGGCAGCAGGTTACCGCGAGTGGGCTCCCCAGCGGCGCTCACCACGCTCCGGTTCCTGCGGGAGGGTCTGCGCCGCACGCGCCGGGACACCGCCCCAAAGTCCACCGCCGGCCACCCCGAGCCCACGCGCCCGCAGCAGAGGCGAGGTCGGGCGTCCCGGGGCGGCGCGGGGGCCCGGCCCGGCCACGCGCGAGTGGACGGGAGCAGCCCGCCCGCTGCCCCCATTGTCTGGCTTCCACCGCGGGCCAGGAGGGCGCTCACCTGAGGTACACGCCGGGCGCCGTTGCAGGCGGCCCAGCTGGGCGGTGACGGGGGCGTCCCGCGCGGGCAGTGCACACCGCTGCCCAGCCCGGCCGGCCGCGCAGCGCCCGCAGCCTCCGCAGCAGCTCAGCAGCGCACACGCCTCTCAGGCGGCCGCGGCCTCCATTGCTCTCCCCGCCGCCGCCGCCGCGCGGCACTGCGCGCCGGGCCCCGCGCGGCGCGGTCACATGCTCCACCGGCGCCTCGGGCGCTCGGACCCGCGCCGCGGCCCCGCCCGGCTGCGGGAGCCCCGACGCCCCGGGTTCCCCCCGGCGGCCTCCCGGGGTGGTGCGCGCCCGACAGCTCCCCTCCCAGGAGGTGCCCAGAGCCGGGGAGCCGGCCGCCGGGAAGGGCGTGGGAGTGGTCGCTGCCCTCCCCACCACTGTAAGTGCCTATGCCCCCAGGTACGGATGAGCACGTGGGGTGTGGTGAGGGGACTGCGCTATGCGATCACAGGGAGGCTCATAGGGGGGCAAGAACCGGGACCACCAGTCACCGCCCCACGGGCTGCAAATCCGGCCCTTGGCACCTGGAGAAGCCAACTACTATCCTGAGCCACCTGGACCCCAGCGGGAGTTTCGTCTTGCAGAGCCCCGACAATGAGAAATGGCATTCGGACTCCTGAAAGTCGAAGTTCAAAAATGCCACACAAATAGAAAAAGCTTCAAGTCGCTTTACTGAATTGCTGTACATCAGAACAGAGTGACACTGACCTTGGACATTATCGTCCCTAGCCATAATGAAATCAAAGATTGACTTTGATGTTATAAGGAAAACATTTATCTTTTCCTTTTGTGGCCTAACTGGAAATACTGGGACTTTTTATCCCTACTATGATTCTCTGCTATGACTACTTCAATGAAACTCTTGAAAAGCAGTTTCTGGTGATCTTTTCCTTGGTGATTCATGCGAAGATACTAAGAATAATTTAGTATTGTTATGAGTCCAGAAATGCAAAACAAAGAAAAAAAAGAATTCTGAGTGACAAAAGACGCAAAAGGTGAAAGGTAACCCCAATAGGTCATCTTAAGCAAGATGTCTCAATGTGAAGAACGGGACTAATAATTCTAATGCAGGTACATGATTTAGAAGGAGCAACTTTGTCACTGGGAGAATCCAGTGCATGCTACCTTATCCAACTGGGCTTCTCTAGATAAACATTTTAATTAATACCAGGTTGTGTATTCTTGTAAATATAGATATCATTCAGTTGTTCAGTGCTTACATATCCTAAAGCATGCCTGCTTTATTCCACATAAGAATAATGAAGCGTTTTATAAAGGGGGGAGCAAGTTACTTTTGATTTAACAGAGTAGCACAAGAAGTTCCCCAAAGTCAAAAATTACATCTGTGTAGAACATATAACTGGGTCTTTTTCTTCACTATATTATAGTCTTGCTAACGACATGAAAATGTACTCTATAAAAAATTCAAATTGACATAAATCAGGTATAGGTCTACTGTCTTTTAATTTTGCAGAGCAAGGTATCCCAAATTATAGACCCTTAAAATATTGAAAGAGTTCTAGAGAACTTATGCTCATATTAGAACTTTCTAGCTGGACTTTGTGTCTCATGGGCCTCAGAAGTCAGAGCATCACTTTAGACAGGTGCTGTTTTTCTCTTACTTTTGAAGCACATTGGTTCATAGTTACTACCTACAGGGCTATAATTTAGAGTGAGTCAAATCAAAGCAGTTATCAGTCCACGATTCCACTCTTGAAACAGCAAACTACCTATCAGTTAAGACAGATTTTCAGAGACCATAATACAGTACAAAAGAAAGATGGAAAATGTTAGAAATTTCAGTATATTTTAAAAGAATTATTTTATTGTTTTTGATAGAGACAGAGAGAAGACGGAGGGCCTAGAGCAGTCTCCATAGTTGTACATCATTGTTCCACATGGTTTCATTCCACACAGGTGGGCGGGGTCTGCGCAGGGTGAGAACTGGGCCGGGGGCCTCTGACATGGGAGGCACGCCCTCTCGAGCCAGGGGCTGAACCGGAGGTGGGGGGCTCCCACATGGGAAGCACACCCCAATTAAGCATACGGGTTTGCACAGGCTAGGGGTGGAATTCGATCCTTGGTCCCTGGGACTGCAAAGCAAGCGCTTAACCCACTGAGCCATCCCGGCTTCCCCAGGAATTTTAAAAGTTATCATTTAACTGTTTATTGTAGTTACAGAAGGGATATGAGAAAGAAATTATATAAACCAGTAGTTCTCAATTGTGGGTAATCTTGTCCTCTAGAAGACGTTTGGCAGTGTCTGGAGACAGTTTTCATTGCCACAACTAGTTGACAAGTGCTACTACTGGCATCTAGTGGATAAAGGCCAGAGATGCTACTAAACATTCTATAATACCATGCACAGGACAGCCCCCACAACCAAGAATCATCCAGCCCAAAACGTCAATAGTGCCGAGGCTGAGAAACCCTGAGTTAGTCCACAGACTTCTAAAGCCTCTTGATTCTGTATTCCACCATGTCTGCTTAATCATCCCTATATATTCACGTGGCATTTTCTTAGTGCTCATGAAAGGAGTACACTAGTAAAATCTTTCACTGGAAAGAGAGACTAAGGAACTAAGTCAGACAAAAAGTAATTGTGCAGATAAAAGTTGTATAGATAATAAATAGAGAAAAAGACAGGGAAAAAATACAAAGTAATAGGAATATTGTTGTATAGAAAGTATCATAATTGTCCCTTGCAGCTTCTTCAGAAGTCTGTTGTGTCTTCCCAACAGCCTTGACCTACAGAGTGAGAGAATTGAAGTATACCCTCATTTTGAAAGTTTCCATTAGTCAGGCATAAGGTTAGTAATTTTCTCCTGGCCATTTCAGGGGATGCACTATGAATAGAGTTCAAGTGAATGAGAGAGGCTTTTTAAGTGCCTCAGAGGGCAGCCAGTAGTAGCTCCTGGGTAGAGTGAGATTCAGGACTTCTACCCATAGTACTGACTTTGTGGCCCTAGGTGTGGGTCCATGGATACTTCACTTCAGACATTTCCTCAAAGCTATGGAACGGGGATAACTGTTGTGTCTCACATAGCTTACAACTGAATTACAAAGTTATGATGGTGTCCAAAATAAAATAATGAGAATACTTACTTGGCAAATACAAGAAGAATGCATATGGGGACAACTAGATATCCATCCATATTCAAAAGAATGGAGCTAGAAAAAAAAAAGAATAAATCTGGACCACTATTTTACATCATGTACAAATATGAATTCAAAATGGACATAGACCTAAAGGTAAGAGCTAAAACTATAAAACTCTTACAAGAAAACATAGGAGTAAATCTTCACATCCTTGGGTTAGACATGGTTTCTTATATGGTTTCCTATAAGACACCAAAAGTGCAAGCAACAACAAAATAAAATAAAATTAGACTACATCAACTTTTAAAACTTTTGTGCTGCAAATACAACCATCAAGAGAGTGAAAATATAACCCACAAAAAGGGAAAATATATTTGCAAATCGTACCTGATAAGGGACTTTTGAACAGAATATATAAGCATTTGTACAATTCTACAGCTCAATAGTTGAAAAGACAAATATCCCACTTTTAAAATGGCCAAAGACTCTCAATAAACGTTTCTCCAATAACGATATACAAATGGCCAATAAACAAAATGAAAAGATTTTCAATACCATTAACCATCAGGGAAATGCAAATGAAAACCACAATGAAATAGCACTTTATACCCACTAGGATAGCTCTAACTTAAAAAAGAATAGCAAGTATTGATGAGGATGTAGAGAAATTGGAACCCTCATACACTGTTAGTGGTAATATAAAATGGTGCAAGCATTTTGGAAAACATTTGGCACTTCATAAAAAGGTTATCTATGACCCAGAAGCTCCACTCCTTAGGTATACACCCAAGAGAAATGAAAACATATATCCGCACAAAATGTGTACATGAATGTTTATAATAGCATTATTTGTCATGGCCAAAAATGGAAACAATACAAATGTCCATCAACTGACAAATGGATTAAACAAAATAAAGTATTATTCATACAACGCGCTATTATTTGGCAATAAAAAGGAATGAAGTGCTGATACATGCTATTACATGGATGAACCATGAAAATGTTATGGTAAGTGAAAAAAGCCAGACACAAAAGACCACAGATTGTATAATTCCATTTATATCAAATGTTCAGACAGGCAAATTTAAAAGCACAGTAGTAGATTCATGGTTTGAGGGAGGAGAGTTGGGGGGAAATGGAGAAAAATTTTTCATGGATATGGGGTTTCTTTCTGGAATGATAAAAATGTTCTAAAATTGGGGATGCCAGGATGACTCAGCAAGTTGAGTGCTTGTCTTGCAGCCATAGAGTCCAGAGATCAAGTCCCAGCCCCAGCCCCTGTAGACCCGTATGCTGAAATGGGGTGTGCTTCCCATGAGGGAGGCCCCTGTTTGGTTCCCACCCTGGGCGGCTCCGCATCTACTTGTGTGGAATGAAACTATGTCAAAACTGTGGGGACTGCTCTGGGCCCTCCCCCTTCTCTCTCTCTCTCTCTCTCTCTCTCTCTCTCTCTCTCTCTCTCTCTCTCTCTCTCTCTCTCTCTCTCTCTTTGTCAAATAATAAAAAATAAATCTTTTAAAAAAATAAAATAAAATTGATTGTGGTAATGGTTGCACAACTGTGAATATACTAAAAATCATCAAATCACACTATTTAAATTGATAAATTGTATGGAGATATATAAAGTATATATTAATAAAGCTATTTTAAAAAGGAAAGAAAGTATAAATAGCAATGGTAATATCTGATAGAAGTGATTTCAAGGTAAAGGCCAACAAAAAATATAATAGTCCTACTTTGCATATAACAATAAAGAGTTTGAATTATTTAAGCCAGTGGTTCCCAACTTTTTTGGCACCCGGGACTGGTTTCATGGAAGACAATTTTTCCATGGACCAGGGTGGGGTTGGGGATAATGGTCTCTGGCTGATTCAAGCACATTACATTTATTGTGCACTTTATTTCTATTATTATTACATTGTAATATGTAATGAAATAATTCTACAACTCATCATAGTGCAGAATCAGTGGGAGCCCTGGGCTTGTTTTCCTGCAACTAGACGGGCCCATCTGGAGCTGATGGGAGACAGTGACACCCAAAGTGTGTTGCTTATATCCAGATTACTTGTAATCTCATTTTGGTTGCTGTCACTGCAGAAAACTCTGCTTCACACAGATAGGATGTTGGAAATGGAAGCAGGCTTTTCAATGCTTTTGTGGCGATCTCCAGATAGACTGACTTTAACCCAGAACACAGAGAGATTTGAAGTTGTCTCAAACACACTTTTAAGGCCACTGTCATTTGTGATCTCAAGCAGTTGACCCTCTTCTAGCACAAAGCCAATTCACCTGGCTTATTCACAAATGGGTCATGGATCCATTCCTTCTCAGTCTGGGGGTCCTTTGTGGTTGGGAAGTCATGTTCAACCTCTTTTGAAAGCTGAGATAGGTGATCGTGCACCAGTTGGGAGAAAGAGGGACCTGGCTTAGTCTCTTTCAAAATCTCTGCTGTTTGAAACATGTAAAAAATCCCAATGTTCACTTGTCGTTCCCATAATTCCAGGTTGGCTTTGAGCACGGCCACTTTATCTGCAAATTTGAATACAGTTGCCATTCCCCACTGAAGTGTCAGATTGAGTTCTTTGAGAAGGTTGAATATGTCACACAAGGAAGCAAGTTTTGCGACCCATTCCGTGTCACTGAAATGTGCTGCCAGTGGTGACTGTTTTTCTAAAAGAAATCTCTGGAGTGGCTCTCAAAATTTTGAGAGTAACTCAAAATCTCTGGCCAATGATCTACCTTTAGAAAGCCATGTGTGCTCTGTTTCCATCTCTTCACAGAGTTGCATGAACAGGCGTGAATTAAGCACATGTACTTTAATGTAGTTGATCATTTTAATCATATCCTGCAAAACAGTGTTGAGTTCAGGTGACATTGATGACACAGTACATAGACTCACATTCAGAAGTGACCTCTTTGACCTCAGTAGCGAAACCACAAAGCTGTCCAGTCATGGCAGGCACTCTGTCCGTGTCTATACTGACCCAAAATGACCCATTCATTTTCTGACATGTAATCACTCAAAGACTTGAATAGTTCTGCAGCTGTGATATTGATTGGCAGCAAAAGTGTACATAACACATCCTCATGTACATCCTCCTGAAAAATATATCACACAAAAACAAGTTGTGGTCAACATTGGTAGACTCATCAACCTGGATTTCATACCACGGTGGCTCATTAATCCTCTCTAGCAGTTGTGCCTCAGTATCCTCTGCTATTCACCAATTTGTCTCATTATGGTGCTAGCTGAAAGAGAAACATGTGCCATTTTTTGAACTGCAGATTCTCCTAAAAGTTCATGACAAATGTCCTTAGCAGCAGGCAGGATCAGCTCTTCACCAGTAGGAAAGGGCTTCCTAGCTTTAGCATTGTGGTTAGCCACTAAGAATGATGCTCTTAGTATAGACACAGTTGACGGAGTGGTGGTCTTCAATAATTGCTTCTGTTTTTTTTTTTAATTTTGTTCTGTTCATGTTTTTATTTTTTCTTTTGAAAAATTCCAAAATTTTTTGCAGGGTGCTCGGTCTCCATGTATCAAAGCAGTTTTGAAGGTTTCATGGCTTCGTTGGATAGCCGGTCACCACATATGATTACAAAGTGGGCTTGTAGAATGTGAATCACCTGTTGTAATGAACCCATTATTTAAGTAGGACTATGGTATTTTCTTTCAAATACACTTTCTTTTTGTTGGCAATCTTAAAGTCTTCTGCTGTCTCATCATTGGGTCTTCCCCCATTTCCAAAGAAGCCCTCCAGTGACATTTGTTTTTACTCATTTTGGCTTGGGTTAGCTTCTGGGCTTACCAAAACTGTGACAGACAAGTGCAGTGTGGGAAATAGGTGTGGACAGAAATGGTAAATAAAATAATGGGTGGGCCACACACAGACTAAAGTAAGTGTTGGATTCTGACTTAAAGCTGCCACCAGATGCAGCTTAATTTTCACTTGCCACCCGCTGATAGGTTTTTGATATTAGTCTATGGTCTCTGTGTAGTCAAACCTCTCTGCTAATGTTAATTTATATTTGTAGCTGCTCCCCAGTGCTAGCATCACTGCCTCAGCTCCACCTCAGATCATCAGGCATTAGATTCTCATAAGGAGCATGCAACCTACATTCCTTGCTTGTGTAGTTCACAATAGGGTTCTCAGTCCTATGAGAATTTAATGCTACTGCTGATCTGATAGGAGGTGGATCTCAGGGGGTAATGTGAGCGATGGGGAGAAGCTGTAAATACAGATGAAGCTCTGCTCCATCACCTGCCGTTCACCTCCTGCCATGAGGACCCGTTTCTAACAGACCAAAGACCAGTACCAGTCATTGACCCAGGGGTTGGGAATTACTGATTTAAACCAAAAAGTGAAATAAAAGGAAAAGTTAAACACTTGAACAATCTATTTAAAAATGGGTAGAAGACCTAAACAGACACTTTTCCCAAGAAGACATACAAACGGCCAACAGATATATGAAAAAATGCTCCGCTTCACTAGCAATTAGGGAGATGCAAATAAAAACCACAATGAGATACCACCTCACACCTGTTAGCATGGCTATAATCAACAAGACAAGGAATAACAAGTGCTGGAGAGACTGTGGAGAAAAAGGAACCCTCATACACTGCTGGTGGGAATGTAAATTGGTACAACCACTATGAAGGCAGCATGGAGATTCCTCAAAACATTAGGAATGAAATTCCCATATGACTCAGCAATTCCTCTTCTGGGTATCTACCTAAGAAACCTGAAAACCTTAATTCACAAAGATACATGTACCCCAATGTTCATTGCAGCACTATTCACGGTGACCAAGTCATGGAAACAACCAAAGTGTCCTTCGATAGATGACTGGATAAAGAAGATGTGGTACATTTACACAATGGAATACTACTCAGCAATAAGAAAAGATGAAATACAGCCATTTGTGACAACAAGGATGGACCTTGAAACCATCTTATTAAGTAAAATGAGTCAGACTGACAGAATCAAGAAACGTATGATCTCACTTATAGGAGGAATAGAAAACTGAAAGTAACAAAGGAACAAAAACTCATGGACACAGTTCATAGTTTGGGGGTTCCCTGAGGATAAAGGAGAAAGTGGGTAGGAGAGTAAGGGGTGTGAGGGAGTAGGGAGGGGCATCAAATATATGGTGATGGAAAGAGAGCTGATTCTGGGTAGTGAGCACATAATGTAATGCATAGACAATGTAATGTAGAGTTGTATATATGTAATTTTTATCAACCAATGTCACCCCAATAAATTTAACAATTAAAAAAAATTGCAGGAAGCCGGGATGGCTCAGTGGGTTAGGTGCTCACTTTGCAGCCCCGGAGGATTGAATCCCGGCCCTGGCCCCGGCTGTGTGGACCCATATGCTGAACTGGGGAGTGCCTCCAGTTCAGTTCTCACCAGGGTGAAGACCCTGGCCCAGTTCCTGCCCTGTGCAGCCAGCCCCAAGCCCACCTGTGGAATGAAACTATGTAGAAAAACCAATGATGTGCAACTATGGAGACTGTCCTGGGCCCTCCCCCTTCTCTCTGTCTCTGTCTCTGTATCTCTCTCTCTCTCTGTCAAAAACAATAAATAAATCTTTTAAAAAAAATTTTGCTTAGTAGTGGGAGATTTTTCAACATTTCTTAACATAAACAAAGATAACTAAATAGAGAATAAACAAGGTCAATCTAAAAATATCAAGAAACGTATCTGTAACAAACACAAACTGTGCATTCAAAAAAACAAAATTCATGCAAACAATATTCTTTAATTAAAATTCAATAAATTAGAAACTTGCATCAAAATCCTGTGTGAAAATTTTAAAACTTTCTTTTAAATAACTCTGTTAAAAATAGGTTGACCATACTTTCTGGTTCACCCAGAATAATTCTCGCATACACCTAGTGTGCTGACATAATCTATATATTTTACTTCCACAAGTGTACCAATTTGGATGATAAATTGTATAGTGACCTCATTTATGGAATAATCCACAATTGAAATTGGAATTTAGAGTAGACTAGTAGACATTGGATAAATGTAAGTGGACTCTCTGTTAACTGGAATTCAGCTGGCACACCAAGTAACCAGCAGTTGCTTACAAGTTTTCCGGTTGCTTTAGTTTCAGTTAGTGAAGCATCTGTTGTATTTAAAAAGCAATGACAAAAAGTAATGACAAAAACCCTATAGGGCACAAGGTTCTCAGAGGAAATTTTACAGCCTTTAATACATA
The DNA here is from genome assembly GCA_004027555.1 of Craseonycteris thonglongyai. Classification (NCBI taxonomy): domain Eukaryota; kingdom Metazoa; phylum Chordata; class Mammalia; order Chiroptera; family Craseonycteridae; genus Craseonycteris; species Craseonycteris thonglongyai. Next base: position 17,151 of record PVKE010032326.1, read on the forward strand.
CATTAGAAGATAAAAAAATTAAAATTAAACTAGGTATATAACTCAAGAATGAAAACAAAAAATAAAGTAGAAAAAAGGAAAGAAAGCAGAACTTAATAAAATAGAAAAAAAAAAAAGCAAAAACAAACCAAAATGCAGATTTGATTAACAAAATAAAAAGTTGATTCCTAGGGAAATAATTGACCAATGTCTTAGTCAATCTGTGAAAAGATAAAAAAATATTTATTTCACAAGAAAAAAGGTGTGAGATTTTTTTTGTTGTTTTTTTTTCATGAGGATTTAGTTATTTGACAGCATTTGATTGAAATTTTAAGCACAGCAAATTTAGAAAGTCACCCAAGAGAACAAAGTTTCATGTTTTATATCCACAGTTACTGTTTCAATCAAAGGTATTTCCCCAGAAGCTGTGAGAGTTGAGGCATGGAGAAATTTTCCTGGCTTAGTAAATTGTTACTTGAATCAGATAGAAATTGTTCAAAACTGGTAAGTTCCTAAAATCATCAGATATAATGGAAGGCATTTCCTTATTTGGAACTCATACAATCCCTGCTCTCAAAGAAAGAAAAAGAAAGAAAGAAGGAAGGAAGGAAGGAAGGAAGGAAGGAAGGAAGGAAGGAAGGAAGGAAGGAAGGAAGGAAGGAAAGGAAAGAAAACAACAAAAAACATTATACTTTACAATACAATATCATAAACAAAGATCTCATTAAAATAAAAATTTAAGAAAAATCAGAAATTAGATCAGGAAAAGATAAGGTACTGGTTGACCTGGAATCTATAATAAAATTATTTCTTTAATGTATTACATTGAATCAACATTGAATCAGCTTACTAGCCGTCAAGAGAAAAAAGAAAAATATAATTAGTTACTTAGTTTTCATTTTAAAAATACAAGTTCTTCTGAAGAAACTTTTCTTTCTTTTGATAATCTGCTATGTGAATCTTTCTCTCCCCTGCACAAAGTGAGGTGCTTAGCACATGGTAGGCACTACATAAGTGATGATAGGCTAGACAACGAGAGAGCATGAATGTGGGGAGAAAACTGACATCAGTAAACATGAAGGGGAAAGGAAAGAACAAGGAACGCAATGACAATTTTGTAGGGACACATCATCCAACAGTTGGATCCTGCAGTCACAATGTGTTTTGTGGGCACGTGTAACGTGTACAGTACGATGACTTCCAGGAATCTCCAACTGTGGGCCCATCAAAGCCAACCTAGATGAAGAATGGGCACCATGTCCTCAAGCTTCCCCGAACACCAGTTTTAGTAACCACGCATTTGCTCTGACAGTCTTCCTCCTTGCCAAGTGCAAACGGCAGTGTCATTCTACTTTTATTTTTTTTATTTTATATTTTATTGTTAAATTTAATGGGGTGACATTGGTTGGTAACAATCAGACAGTTTCCCAATGGACAACTCCACATCA
>PVKE010032327.1:0-18539 GCA_004027555.1 Craseonycteris thonglongyai
CAGTGCATAGTTATCTCCACTTTACTTTTTGACAGATAGAGAGAGAGACAGAGACAGAGACAGTTAGAGAACCAAACTGTGGGAACTCCCCAGTTCAGCACGTGGGTCCTGCCTGGGCCGGAGCCGGGATTCGATCCTCGGTCCTCATGGCCTCAAAGCGAGCGCTCAACCCGCTGAGCCGTCCCGGCTTTCCCCCTGTGTCTGAGATTTTGATGCAGGATCTTGGTATGACACATGTGGCAAAATTTGTTTGGTGGCTTCTGTTTCCAGAGTAGAAAAAACACCCTACTATAGTTGCTAATGATTTGTTTTAAGCACTTACCAATGAACCAGATTTCCTCAGAAAGATTATAACCAGAGATCAATCATGGGTCTAAGGCTATGATTTAGAAACTAAAGCACAATCATCCCAATGGAAGTCACCTGGTTTTCCACACCCAAAGAAGGTGCTGCGAGATCAAGGCCATATTAACTAGGTTTTTTGATTGGGAAGGTGATGATCATCATGAGTACGCTCCTCCATATCAAACAATTAATAAAGAGTACTATCTCAATGTTCTTCCTTGGGTGAGAGATGAGAGATTGCCTAAAACAGCCACAGCTGTGAGCTACTAGTGATAGACAGCTTTATCATGACAAAATACCTGCCCATATATTACATCTCATATAGAGTTTTTGGCAAAACATCAAATCACCCAGGGAACTTAGCACCCCAACAGCCCAGATTTGGCACCCTGTGACTTCTGGCTGTTCCCAAAACTAAAATCATCTTTAAAAGGGAAGAGATTTCAGACTGTCAATGAGATTTAGGAAAATACAACAAGGAAGCTAGTGGCAATTCCAACAAAAGAATTTGCAGTGTTTTGAATAGTGGAAGAGATGCTGGGAGAACTGTGTGAGGTCTCAAGGCATCTACTTTGAAGGAGACTGAGGTGTCATTGCCCTATGTAGAATATTTCTTGTATCTTCTTTAATAAATGCCTCTATTTTTCATAGTACATGCTGGATACTTTCTAGACAGACCTCGTATATCTTCACTCATTAAGAAAATTTTATTACATTAAGCCCTTGGTTATTTTTCTTTGTAATTATTTTTATATTTTTCTTAGAGACATTTGCCCACATTTTGCTTCTCCATTTTATAACCTCTATGAAAGTATGTATCTCTTTTTCTTCAATGGCCATTTTCGTCCTATCTTTGAAAATCTGATATTCTATCTTTCATCTTTGAGAGTGTTCACTCTGAGTTGCTACTTTATTGTACCCTACATATCCCACATTTTTCTCTCTTTGATTCATTTTTTATTTTGATGTCATAAATCTGTATGGAAATGTTTTTGATAGAATCTGTAAATGCCAAACTGTCTAAACCAGGAGTGTCCAATCTTTTGGCTTCCCTGGGCCACATTGGAAGAATTGTCTTGGGCCATACATAAAATACACTTAACACTAACGATTACTAATGAGCTAAAAATAAAGTTTCAAAAAATGTCCTAATGTTTTAACAAAATTTACGTATTTGTGTTGGGCCACATTCAAAGCTGTCCTAGGTTTCATGTAGTCTGTGGGTGGCAGGTTGGACAAACTTGATCAAAACCTTTATATAACTATCTATCCCCATTGACTTATAGAGCCAACCTATAATAATGATAATATTTACCAAAAGTTTACAAAGTGACAGTTACTATGCATAATTTTCTAGTTGATGACATCACAATGCTTAAAACTAACCAATAAAAAAATGCCCTGTCATTATCTACTTTACAAATAAGGAAAATGGGGCTTAAAAAACATAAGTGGTTTTTAATTGTTTTTTGATGAGAAAGTAACACAATGGGAAATGATGTCAGTGCAGTCTGATGCTAGAAGTCACATTCATGATAACAATTTGATTTGGGCTTCTTTGTTGGTGTACTGACCTCCCCTAACCCTCTGCCAAAAGCTGTAAGATTTTCTTTGTATCATTGAAGTTTTGAAATTTTTAAAATGGTTTACAGTTGTGACTCTACTTATTCTGCCTCAAACCTAATGAGAATTTTCATTCTGAAGATTCATTCTTTTCTTCCTTTAATGCCTAGATGTTTTCTAATATTAATATTTTTCTAATATATTTTCTTTCTCTTTTTATTGTGTTCTTTCCTTTATACCTATTATTCAATCACTGAAGGACCTCTCAAATAAATCTTTGTGTGTCTTATCATTTTCTTATATTTTTTATCTTCTGTTTTTCTGTATTTTTGGGAGACCTTCTTATCTTTATCTTTTGCATTCTAATTTAAATTTAAACAGTGATCATTCTGTTAGTTACACTTACTTTTAATTCAAAAAGCTATATTTTAATAAATCTTGTCAGTCATCTGTTCACTGAGCCCTGCTCTTTCAGATTTTTTGTTTTCCCTTAGTCAGCTAGGCTAGGTATATGTTTATATTAACAAATAGAAGATGAGGTGGATGATTCTACATAGCTGGGAAAGGCTCTTTCTAAATCTGTGCGGATCTATTTCCCAAAGAGTCCTCTCTATTAAATGGAAACTGACTGGGATTCCAAATACAGGGTAGATTTTGTCAAAAGGTAGGCTTCCCTCCTGTAAACATGGGAGTGAAGCAGCAATATGAATGGTCTCCTTCACTGACTCATTACTAACATAAGGAAAGCTTTATTATACCAATTTTATTTTGCATTAAACTATATTTCCATTATTATTATTATTTCCTATTGACCTTTATTGTCTTTTGCTGCCATTAGAGTTGCCTCGTGTTTCCCTCTGCTGTGGTATATGTCTTTCTCAGGATACCCCACACCCAAATAGAAATTATTCCCTGTTAGGCAAATCTATTATTATTTTTCATTTTCTTTTTTGGTTCTTGTTTTTGCTTTTACATTTTTGTGTGTGTGCAATTCTTAAGTTCTCCTCTGCTCCAAATGATGAAAAGAAGGGATAAAAACAGCACTATAACTAAGGTACATGTTGGTCCAGACTCAATTTCTTGTGTAGCCTTTTTGGAAACCATGGAAATTTTGAATGCTCCCCCTTACTATATCCATTTTTCTTTCACATAAAGCAATGTTTTAAATGATTTAATAGCTGCCTAAAAATCTTACAGTAAAATTAACATTCTCAGAATATCTGCCTTCTTAAAAAATAGATAATTGCGTTCAACCTTAGGATATGAATAATCCAACTTGAAGGACAAGTAGGAGAGAAGCGAGAACTACACTAGGTTTGCAAAAATCTTTATTTCGGTCCAGGCTTTGCTCTTTCTAGCATGACCAGGATAAGGTATAAGCTATCTGAGCCTCAGGTAGACAGTATAAAAAGGAAAGAATAATATTTATTCTAGCCCACATGCTGGGATTGCTCTCATTTGTGTGTAAGATCACTTGGTAAAGTGCTGTGCGTGTGTTTATTCTTTTATTCAGGGAATATTTATTGATTGCCCTTTACGTGCCAAGTTGTTTTTGTTTGCTTGTTTGTTTTGTACAATTGTTAGTGTTTTCTGAAGAGAGAGAGAGATTACTGGGGGGCTAATGTAATATGCTTTAGGAGTGGCAGAAATTTTTTATTGAAAATCAGAAGCTTGGAGAAATTTGAATGAGAAGGGAAATGGGATAGGGATTTCAGGTCAGAAAAACAGAGAGATAATGTTCTCAGGGATTTGAGCAGATTGAGATAAGTAGTGTCACCTGGTTGGAGCATATGCTTACTCGGTGCTCTCTCTCTCTCTCCATAAATTGCTCTATTGGACACATTTTACACTGCTTAACTGAACATACCTATTGGGATTTACATGTTCTTTAAACTACAGAAAAGCAGGATGGCATTTTGTTTTCTTACTTAGCCATGAAGGTATTTAAATCAGAGTTGACTATTTTACTTATTTTTTTTTCTTTTCATTTAAAAATTGACTTCTTACTTTCAATGTAATATAAGATACACTCTTTCATCATTAAATCCTCCCTGTGTTTGTGGTCAGAGCTGGTAACTAGTTAAATCACACTGATGCTTTGAATAGCGCTTTAGGAGTTGAATCCAGCCAAACACTCTGCTATCACACCCAAATTTGGATTCCACAGGACTGTCAGAGGAGTAGTATTTCCCTAAGGAGGATTTCTATCTCCGGAACTAGCCTCTCACTTTATTTTGACAAAACCCAACACCCATCAGTTTATGCAGTTGTTTGTCTGATCGTGTGGGAAGGTTGAGAAATCCAGGCCCAGATAACAGAACCGAGAATCCTTTTTATATTACCATACATCATGGAGAGCAACAATATGAACATTCCGAAATAATAAAACAGTATAATTATTTTTTATGAGTTGAATAATTAAAAGACAGGTTCACAATTAAGACATATTCTGTATAGTTGAAGATCAGTTTTAACTTCTCATAAATAAAAAATTGTCTAAAGAGAGAGGCAAATTTCTAGGGTTAATGATGCATAAACATACATTAAAAAAATGTTGGTGGGGAGGCCTGGATGGCTCGGTGGGTTGGGCTCTCACTTTGCAGCGCCGGGGACCGCGGATCGAGTCCGGGTCCCGGCCGGTGCGGAACCATGTACTGAACTGGGAGCTCCCCTAGTTCAGTTCTCTCTCTGTCTCTCTCTATATATATCTCTCTCTCCCTCTCTGTCAAAAATAAATAAATAAATAAATAAATAAATAAATAAATAAATTTAAAAAAAACAAAAAACGTTGGCTTTGAAACCCTGCCTACATAATAGTAACATTCCTCTGGCTGCAATGCAAAATTTTCACTAGTGTGAACTTTTCTTATTCTGTAATCTTATTCTGTAATCCAAATCTTTTATATACAGTGACATTGGCAAAGTGATCTCTTCTCTGTTCCACTCTAAAAGTGCTTTCTCCATTTATTGGGGGGCGTTAGGAAAAGGCGAACTAAAATGATATAAGAGTAGGAATGGTTGGTCAAACTCAAGAGGAAATAGTAACCGTTTTAAAATATGCTGACTTTTGAAAACACCCAAACTTTTAGCCCAGTAGTGGGGAGTAGAAAGAAGTTATCACTGGATTAGCAATGGGCTGTTAATTGTTGAGGAGGAAAGATCATTTCACTTCTTTGGTCCTCTTACTGCTAACAGAAAAAGTTATTATATTTTCAAAAAGAAATGTATTCATTCAAAATCTTGGCTGTGATGAAATTTGCAACTACAAAGCCTGAAATTACAATGAGACAAAGTCTATATCTGTGGTTGTTAATCATGGGCTATATTAATGTTCTAAGTTTATTACCTGTTCTGCTTTGTTATTTCTATAAGCAGAAGTCAGCACAGTGTAAAAAGTCTTTTATATTTGGAACAAATTTTTAGGTAGTATGCATATTTACTTGAGCAGCTACAGTAATCCTAAATCTTTAGCAATCTGCAAATAATTCAAAAGTCTATTTTTGCTTTTCTTGTTTTATTACATCTTCATGTCTTTAGACTATTTTATAGGCATATTTCAACAAGCAGGCATTTTAGATCACAATACTGGTAGCAACTTTAAATGTTATAATGCATTTCTATGATATTTACTAAATGGTGAGTGCCACTTGTCTATTTTATATTTAATGCATTTTATTTATTTCTATAGTGATCATTTCCTTCCTTTCAACTTAAAAAAAGAACCAAAATCTGGTTTTAAGAAATCCCAGATATTAGTAGTACTTGTTTTAAAAATGTGCTTTAAAATGTTTCCTTCAAAATGATAAAAATAAATGACTTTTTAGTAATGTTAATAAATATGAAAGTAATAATATCTATTTGAACTCATGTATTAGTTATACATGACTAACAGGTTATTTGCTTGTATGACTTTTTGATGGATTTGTTCTGAGTGGTTATCTCTACACCCAACATTCTTACTTAGTTCTATTACCTTTTTGTCTAATATAGCAAGTCAGGTAATCAACACATTTTTATTCACAAAGGAAAATGTTTAGCATAAATGAAGGTGTTCAGGAGTCTTTTCTATTATTCCTATTCTTCTTTAAGGTGCATCTTTATGGTTGCTCTTGTTAAAAAATTCTGTACTCGTGGATTCAGTAAGTTGCCGTAGTTAATTTTTCAGAAACCTGTAGAACAAGTGCAAGAAAAAAGTGGTGCCTCTTAGTGTGACAGCAGCTTGTTTTTCTAAATCTCTTTAGTCTAATCTCTTTTGTTCTTAGTCATTAAGGAAATAGAAAAAAAAATACTAAGCACAATAATTTTTAAAAATGAAGCTAGCCTTTCAAGGCTTTAAAGTGCCTCAGCTTTATTAAGTTCAATCAGTTTGAACAAACAAATCATCAGTTTTCTTTTAAATCTTGAAACTAAATAATTAGTATTTTTCACTTGTGCTCTGCAACAGAATACTCACTCTGCCAGGTAGAAATAACTCTGGTAACATGCTCTGAGGCTGGTGTGTCCTTTAGAATCACCTCTGGCCTGGATTGTGCTCTTTGTTCCATGAGTTCCAGGTATAGGGCACAGAGGTTTCAATTATGCCATTAATATATATATATTTTCTTTTTCAAGATTTATTTTATTGTTTGAAAGAAGGTGAGAGAGTTAGAAATAGAGAAAGAAAGAGACAGAGAGAGAGAGAGTGGGGGGGGGGAGGGGGAAGGGCCGGAGCAGTCTCCCTAGTTGTATATCATTAGTTGTGACATGGTTTCATTTCACATAGGTGGATGTGGGGACACACAGGGTAGGAACTGAACCAGGGGCCTCCCGCATGGGAGGCGAGAACCTTCCCCACTGAGCTCTCCTGGAGTTACCAGTTGCACCATAGTTCAGTATGTGGGTTTGCATGGAACAGGGCAGGGAATCAAACTCTAGACCTTGTGATTATGAGGCAAGCGTTCAATCACTGAGCTATCCCAGCATCCCTATAAATGTATTCTTTGACTTATTCAAAATTATAAACATTTATTACTGACTAAAGGCTTGGAAAATGCTATACTACTCTCTTTGAAAACAATCAGTATAAAAATTATGGGGGAAGCCGGGATGGCTCAATGGGTTAGGCGCTCACTTTGCAGCCCCAGGGACCGAGGATCGAATCTGGCCCCGGCCCGTGCAGACCTAGATGCTGAACTGGGGAGTGCCTTCAGTTCAGTTCTCACCAGGGCGAGACCCTGACCCAGTTCCTGTCCTGTGCAGCTCCGCCCACCTGTGGAATGAAACTATGTGGAAAAACACAATGATGTGCAACTATGGAGACTGTTCTGGGCCCTCCCCCTTCTCTCTGTCTCTGACTGTATCTCTCTCTCTCTCTGTCAAAGACAATAAATAAATCTTAAAAAAAGAAAGAAATTATAGCCTCCCTTTGTAACATAAATTGAGAACTCCTCCAACCCCCAAAGAGATGATTCGGCTTCAGTTTCCTAAATCTGTATGAAAAACATCACAAATTAAAATAAATATGTTCTAAAAGTTATATGGTAGAAAAAAATGTTGTGGTACATGAAATAATTTCAGGTAGGTATACATGTGTATTTTCAGAAATCTTATTTACTCTTAATTTTCTAAGACCAATTTGAATTGTTGAGTGGGAATAGACAGAATGTTGACTTCTTGACAATTAGTTAGAAAGCTTTTGATATTTTTTTTTAAATATCAGCAAAAGTATTAGAAATTTTAAGCTGAGAGGAACTAGCTAGAGTGTCTTTCCAGATTGAAAGGTATTGTAGACAGAAAGTTTAGAATCTACTAGTAGTGAATATATTATAGTTAGCATGTGCCTTATGCATAGCAAGTACTCAATCATGCTAATATGTCTTAAATTATATTTCAATCAAAACATGTTTGGCATTGGTAGCCATAGTTAACCTAAGAAAAGAGAAGGCAAATATTCTTGTAGACTAAGTATGAGCAACCTGTTAGATTGGAGGAGTACCAGGGAAAGGAGATGAAGAATAATGTTCCAGCTTATTTTCCACAGAACTTGAGACATTCATTTATAGGATTAATTCCTTTACGTTGGCATACCATCTATGTGAGTTTTTCATTAAAATGCTAATATCCCTTAGAGATGAAACACATCAGGGAAAATTACTTTTTCATTTGAAAGAGCTGGTTGGCACCTACCAAGCCCCTGCAACAATGAGAAATAAAATATGTAAATTAGTTAGAGAAAGAGTTGGCAATTGGACCACAGCAATTCTTGCTCAGTTAGAAATTTCTAGATTGTTCCAATTAGGTAAAGAAACCAACAAGAATTTTTAAAATTCTGGTTTGTATTTATAAAAATACAAACCAGAAATATGAAAGTGAAAAGCATAAACAAAAAGGGAAAAGGAGAAGAGAGGGGGATGAAGAGGGGGAGGAGGAAGAGGAAGAAGAAGAGGAGGAGGAGGAATAGAGGAGAAGGAGGAAGGAGAAGGAAGGAGGAATTAAAAGAAAATAGTAGGTAGATTAAATAAAACAGAAAATCCATAACTGAGATTCATAGATCTGTATAAACAAAAGTGTGTTTCTGTCGTTTTTCTGTTTCAGATTCATGTGAGAGTAGTTAGATGGATTTTCAACATATTTAGATAGCATGCTTGGCATGGACTACCTTAAAATATAGACTACATGATGTATAAGAAAATCACTTTGGGGAGCTTTGGGTGGTGTGTCAAAAACATAAGACAATCATTTACATTCTAGAGTAGCAGAACCAAAGTATGTGAGGCCCATGAATCTTTATGGGCATGAAAGCGAAGCAAAGCAAACCACAAACAAAATGAAATGTAGCAATTTCAAATATGACTTCCAAATCAAAGGCACAAAGACTGATGAAATTACAGGCATTGGTTTACAAGCTGAGTTGCTTCTCACATGAAGAAATCTTTGAATCATTTATTTAATGTTGGTTAATAATCATATAATCACCCTAATAATAAAGAAAAAATAGATCAGAAATTATACTGATAGCCTATAATAGATATATAGTTTAATTATATAATGTATTGTGTCCAATATATATCATTAAGATATTTCATACTTATTTATTTATTTATTCCCAACCCAATTTAAAAACTATTTAAAGTCATTTACAAAAACATCTAAAATGTAGCAAATTGAGAATAATTAAGACTATATTAATATTGCACAATATAAAGAAGAAAAAGAGAATGTACTTATATTAAAACAAAAATCTGTTGCAATATTAGCTTAAAATTTACATGGCATTTTTCTAAAATTTCAAAGAGAAATAAGAAATGCAAGATGTCATGAGAGTAAAAAGCATATCAAATATAAGATTTATGCTACTCACTTTTGGAATAATGGTCTATAGAAATTAGAAAATTGTTCCAGGCTACTCCTAAGCAAAACTTCTCTGGTCCTAAAATGCCTCAGAAGGAATAGAATCTCTCCTGTCTCTCACCAACTGAGCATGAGTGTGCATATTCCCATTCTAAGCGACTGCAGAGCTCACACATAAAGCAAAGGACCAGGCAATGTAGAACCTTGGGGACAGGGAAGAATTTAGTGGCAGCTGAGAAAGTCTTAATGGTAGTCTAGGGTGGAGAAGAACAGTGCTCTCTCAGTGAGAACTCTGAAATAACAGGCTCCCTCAAAAGAATTGGTGAGCGATGGATAAATGAAGAGATTAGTTATAGAAGTGTGAGTGGAGTTAAGGTAAACCAATGAGAAATAATGAAGCACACCGACTACCAGCGGTAGGATGTTGTTGCACCCCAAAATTATCACTTGGGTTCCCCAGCAGTAAATATTTCCCCAGAGTAATCACTGCTCTGACCTCTAGTGTCATACATTAATTATGCCTGTTTTTAACTTCATTTAACTAGAATCATTCAGCATTTATTCTCATGTCTGAATTATTTCATCCATATTATGTGTAGCAATCATTTTTCTATTTTTTATTAACATATAATATTCTATTGACACCATGATTTATCCATTTTTAAGTAGAGATATATTATGAATATTGTTGCTATAAATATTCTATGTGTGCCTTTAGTGAACATAAATATTTATTCTGTTGGCTACATGCCCATCCACATACAATATATGAGGGTTCCAAATTTTACATCCTTTAAAATCTAATTGTCAACTCTTTAAATTTTACCCATCTGGGGGTATAGTGGCACCTCAATGTGGTTTTAATGTGCATTTTGTTGACACTAATGATACAAAATTGTTTTTATATGCTTATTGATAATTTGGATATCTTCTTTTGTAAAATACCTATTCAAGTGCTTTGCATATTTTTGTTTGTTTGTTTTTTTTATATCTTTTTATATTTATAGAGAGTAATTATTTTATCTTCAGTGCATATTTATTTTTATTTTACTTTTGACAGAGAGAGAGAGAGAGATAGAGACAGAGACAGCTAGAGAACCGAACTGTGGGAACTCCCCAGTTCAGCATGTGGGTCCGCCTGGGCCGGAGCCGGGATTCGATCCTCGGTCCTCGGGGCTTCAAAGCGAGTGCTCAACCCGCTGAGCCGTCCTGGCTTTCCCTGCATATTTTTTTTTTTTTAATAAAGTTGTCTGTCTTTTTCTTATTGATTTGTTACAACTCCTTATATATCTTGTTACAACTCTTTTTATTGATTACAGGTATTATAAATATATCCACCCAGCTTCTGACTTAATAAATAATTGTATGCTTTAATGCCATGAAAATATTCTCTCTCAATCTCTCCTTTTTTTTTTTTTTTTTCTTTTGGAAATCTTATGATTTACATTTGTGTTTGTTTGTACGCATTTGATCCAACTCAAATAGATATTTTGGTATGGTGTAAGAAGAAGGTCAAAGTTTATTTTTCCCCATATGAATATTCAACAACACCATTTTTAAATTTCTTTCTCTACTGAACTGAAGTAGCAAGTTCATCATAATTTAGGTCATTATATATGTATAGGTCTGTTTCTGAGTTCTGCATCCCTGTACAATAACAGAAGTGAGGGAATTAGCAATGTGCAGACCTTGACCCACATAGTGGAAACCCCTCTTTAGCTAGAGGACCTGGTCTTTATGAGGATTAATGAACAGGCTATCAATGAAGCTATAGCAGAATGAATGTAGGGAAGAATAAAAAGTATGAGATAATAGAGGTCAGATTATGAAGGTTTTTATGGGCCAGTTGTGATTAAAATCTGTCATTAATAAAGGAAGCATATTCTACAAGCTTTGTATCTAAGTTGGAGTTTTGGATTGTTTTTAGCATTGGAATGTGGCAAAGTGATATCTATGTTCTAAATCTTAGCCTCAAGAGGCCTTACCACTTCCATACTTGCTCTTCTGAAGCCCTTAAAATGACCAGGCCATGTAAAGAAGTCCAGATTATCCTCCTGGATAGCCCGTGTGCGAAAGAACTAAGGCATCCCAGCCAACAACCCCAGAGAAACTGCTCAATGAGTAACTGCTGGAAAGACCAGCAGAAGAACTTCCCAAACGAACTCAGCCCAAATGAGGGAATCACGAATGAGTGCATGGTGGCTGTCTTAAATCTCTAAATTTGGGGGCTAATGTATTACACAGCAATAGATAACAGACACATCAGTGTAATAATTTTAGATTTTATTCATAGTTAAATAGAGGCACATTTTTGTCAGGTTTTTAGACAGAATTAACTTAGAGTTAATTCTGTTAACTTAGATCTTAGCTAACTTAGATCTAAATTAGAGTTAACTTAGATCTAACTTAGAGTTTGAAAGAGTTATTTTGAAAAATGTGAGAATAGATGGTGGAGGGTTAGGCACTAAAATATGGAGAGCAGTAAGAAGGATATTATTGCAGTATTCCATGAGAAAGATGACAGTGGTTTTGACCAGAGAAGAGGAGGTGACAAATGGTCAAAATATTTACATTTTGAAGGTAGACAAGATTATTAAAAGATTAGTTGTTTAAAACATTAGATGTAGGGAGTTAGAGATAAGAGGAGTCAAGGTTGACACAAAGATTTTAGGCTTTGGCAACTGAAAGACAGCAATATTTTACAGAGAACAATGTATCACATTTTATGAAAAAAAGGTGAAAAATTATGTGTGTGAATGTGCTTGTATTTGCATAAATATATAGTTTAAGAATAAATAAGAAATAAAAAAATAATTTTGTATAACGGATCAAGGAATGTGATATAAATAGGGATAGAGAAGAGGCCAAAACTTCTTAGAGAATTGATTTTTTACCATTATTATATTTTAGCTTTTAAAGTGTAAAACTATTATAAAAATAAAATTTTAATGGGAAAGGAGGACAAGCAATAATTTTTACTATACTGAAGCACAATACATGTGTAATTTATAGCCTCTTTGGCTACCTCACTTTTGAACAGTGATGGTAGAAGTATACTTACCTTGCAGGCTAATGTATCTGGTTGACAGATATTAGAAATGAGGTATCTTAGCAAATGTCCAGCACATAGCAGACACTCAGTAATTTGTTGCTGCCATTACTATTCTTAAAGGTCATGGAACTAGTATACATTGGGTATAATTCAAACTATACTTTCTATGGAGGAAAATTTCTGGTAGTTCCCTTTCTGTCATTCTGTCTTTTATAGAAAACTAATGTCTCCAATGTTACTATATGATGCCAGGTGTGAGGGAATGATAGAATGCAGATAAATGAGAAGTCAGTCTCAAGAGGACCAGGGAAAAAACTCAGAACAAATGTTTAGAGCAAACATGGAAGTAGTCCAGACCTGAGAATTGCCAGGGGATGGTCAATACTGGCAAGGCAGTGAGTTAGAACTCAGCCAAGTGTTCATGTATCAGGTACACACAAATATTGAAGTTCCAGTTAAAGCATAAATTTTGCTACCAAGCAAGCCAGCAGAAGCATCAGTAGATGGAATTAAATCCCTTTTTGTCTTTGCAATGAGCCAAATTTTTGCCTTCTGCTAATTCTGGAATCAATCACAGGATAGCTGAAGTCCAGGGTGTGTTCATGTGTCACTTTCTGAAGAGAAGCCTTTAATTTAGCATATATAAGAGTGCAGATTATGCACAAAATAAGCAAACTCCCCAAGTGCTTTTTTTAAAAAATGAGACTTTACTGTGGGTCTCTGAGAAAGTCTGCTTCACTTATATTTTGAACAAATTGAGAAATAAGACGAATGGAAAATGGAAAATTGAAGTGTAACCTTGGTAAAGACCAAGTGGGAGAACATGGTTTACATCCAAATAGTTTCCTAATATCAAATTTTAGAATCTGACAGACTCCCACACCTAAGCCAGCTCCCTAACTACTATCTCAAAGAAAGAGCTCGACCTCATAAAAAGCAGAGCTTCTAATTCCTGCAAGTATTTTGTTACTTCCGAGCAAATAACACCCAAAAGAAAAACAGCTAACACTAAACCAAGCACACCAGCCACCTTTTGGGTTCTCTGGACTATAGAATTTGTATTTGTTGCCTCCTCTGCTTGGTAATTCTCTGTCCCTCCTTCCCTTGGGCTTAACAAACCACTACTGGTTCTTTAAAATCTCATCCAGAAATCTTTCTATGACATCCCCATAGTAGATAAGGCAGCCTCTCTTCCTGCTTCTGAAGCCTCTCTTCCTGCTTCCAAAGCACCTTATACTGATCTTTATTTACCTTTCTCATTATATGTATCCTACTTCATTATAATTGCCTGATTACTTGTCCATATCTTTCATAAGACTCTAAGCTCCAAGGTGGCAAATTATGTCTTATTAATTATAGCGTGGTTTCTGGTACATGATACAGATTTACCAGAAACCACGCTATATAATGAGCACGGTTACATGGCTGGATACTTTCTGGACAGCATACGCTCATGTGTGTGCCCGCACACACACACTCATTAGTTGAACATCTGACTCAACTACAGTGGTACCTCGGTTCACGAACTTAATTCCTGAACTGACTCTGGTCGCGAACCAAATTGGTCGTGAACCGAGGCACAGTTTCCCATAGGGTTCAATGTAAATCCGGTTAATCCGTTCTGACCTTTTTTTCGGTTTTTGAAGCACAAAAAATATGAAAGAAATTACAATACACATTAGTACAGTATAGTAATATAGAAAGAGCACAACAAAAATCAAAAAAAGTCACTGAAAGTACTCCCAGTGTACTTTTTTCTGTGTCTCTTTCTCTCCACGATCTTCCTACAGGAAGTCACAACCATGTGACAGCCAGGAAATAGCATTAAAATGGCCACGGCTCCTGTTCGTGAACCGAAGCGGAGTTCGTGAACCGGAGCATATTTTGATGAACTTTTCTGTTCGTGAACCGAGTTGTTCGTGAACAGAAGCGTTCGTGAACTGAGGTACCACTGTACTTTTAGGCCAGCTTACCACTAAGCCCCACATCCAACCTGGTCTCATTGATATCCTTGCTAAATGCCTTCTTGCATATGTAAGAAAGTGGAAACCCAGAACTTTGTTCACCAGACATAAAGATGGGAGTAGTTTTAGTTGTTTTTCTAAAAGTGGCATCTAATTCTTCTGAGTTATTCCAAAACTTTTGTCAGTGTTTCTGAGAACTTTTCTTTGTCTGAAAGTTGACCTCACCATGAACATTTATATCCAGCTGTGAAATATGTTAGATGTCTTTTTTGAGTGAAGATAACTGAAATTCCTTCTTCAACTGTGCCTTTCTTTAAAAGACCTACTAAATAAATCTTTCAGGGGGAATCCCTCTTTCCTCTCTTTTGAAGGTTGCTTCCTGTGGAGTACTTTGCTTCTCTTTGTGCCTTTACTCATGCCACTTCTGAAGATCTGGGGTAAATGGAATATGGAGTATAAGTAAGTGTGTGCATGTGCAAGTGTGTGTGCGCGCGCATTCACGTGCACGCATATACATTAGTGGAAAAGTTTGGAAAAAACATAAAAATGAATTTTGGTATTTGCGTACTTGAATATATATATATATATATATATGTGAATTTTAAATAAATAGCACATATATATAAACAGAGACCACATCATGAAGATTGCTATAAGCCATGTTTGAAATTAATTCTTAGAGCAAATGGAGAGGGGTAATAAAACGTACGGTATTAAATAGGTAGGTGACAGCATCTTTACCCTTGTGCTTCTAAAAAAAAACCAGTGGCTACAACGTGGATTATCTATAAAAGAAGGATCATTTTGACATCAAGAGCTCTAGTAATCCAGGTGGAAAATGCTGATTGTATGAAAAAATTATTTAGAAGTAAACTCAATCAAAATTGGAGATTGTTGGAAAAAAATAGAAGAGTGTTAAGGTATGTCCATTTATAAAAATGAGTCCATAGCTATAATGCATAAAAAAAGGTAAGTGCAATAATTAGGTGTGCAGTTTATTTTCAAACATTAGGAATGCTTCTTTTTTTTTAAGGAAAGTAGCAAGGGGTTATGTAGCTCTGGTAGTAATAATGTCTACTTGCAAATATTATGTTGGTGGCATTCCAAGGGTTTATGCACTACTGGTTCTTATTGGCAAAACATATCTGATCTTGGATGATGAAATAAATAACATCACAATCTATTGTCATTTTTGTGTGAAGACAAAACACAGCAACTGTCATGTCTAAAATAAGCTGGGGGGAAGCCGGGATGGCTCAGTGGGTTAAGAGCTCACTTTGCAGCACCAAGGACTGAGGATCGAATCCCAGCCCCAGCCTGTGCGGACCCATGTGCTGAACTGGGGAGTGCCCCCAGTTCAGTTCTCTCTCTGTCTCTGTATCTCTCTCTCTCTCAGTCTCTCTCTCTCTCTCTCTCTTTTTCTCTCTGTTAAAAACAATAAAAATAAATCTTAAAAAAAATAAAATAAAATAAGCTGGACTTGCAATATGGTACTTCGAAAAGCAATGATTTTTTTTGAAGTTCTTAACATCAAATAATTTACTTTTCATAGAAATATGTGGACTTACACATTTTTGTTTAAATCATTCAACTAACATTAGCATTTGTGCTAGGTATAGGAAATACACCAATGAAGAGGATTCAATTTTTGAACAACTCGAATCACCATAGAATGAAAGCACTTAAATATCAAACACTGCATCATTTGGTTACAAATGTGAAGCTACTCTTTTATAAAATTCAGGGATGCTGGGACAGATAAGTGGTTTGAGCACTTGCCTTGCAATCGTGAGGTCCGGGATTTAATTCCTGACCCTGGCCCGTGCAAACCCCATATGCTGAACTGTAGTGCAACTGGTAACTGCTTGGATAGCTCAGAGGTGAAGGTTCTTGCTTCCTATGTGGGAGGCCCCCGAATCAGTTCCTGCCCCAAGTAGCCCCACATCCACCTGTGTGGAATGAAACCATGTCACAACTGATGATATATAACTATGGAGACTGCTCTGGACTCTCCTCCTCTCTCTCTCTTCTTTTCTCAAACAATAAAATAAATCTTTAGAAAAATCCACCAGTATAAACAAATAAAATAAAAATAAATTTAAAAAACCTTCCCCACTCAATCACCATACTTGAAAAAAAAGTAACTTTAAAAACTGCTATGTTCAGGAAAAGCCGGATGGCTCAGCAGGTTAAGGGCTGAGCAGGTTAAGCGCTCGCTTTGAAGCCCTGAGGACGGAGGATCGAATCCCGGCTCCGGCCCAGGCGGACCCACAGGCTGAATTGGGGTGTGCTTCCTGAATGTGGTGAGGCCCCCAGTACAGTTCCAAAAAAAAATAAAAAAAAAACTTCTATGTTCAAAGGAACATTTAACATAGTATATGTATTCTGATATAGCTGTAGAGTATCAATATTATATTATTAAAGATGATTTTAAATATTCATAAATATAATTATGTAAAGAAAATTTTATCTTCAAAAGTGGCTGTTGTGCCCATATAAATTAGATTATTTATTATAGACTGCCAGTAAAATGTAAAAATTACCTATACATAAAAGTGGACATTATGGTGGCATTCATTAAAATGGAATTTTTACCAGCAATCTTGGCCTTCTGTAACTGACACAACTGAGAAACATTCTATTATTTTATATGACAGGCTTCACAGAAAATTTTAGATTAAGCCCAGAACTCTTGGCCAGCATTATGTTTGTGCCTTTGTTATTGTTTGACTTCTTGACTATAATGACTGATATTTTTCTCATAAATCCTTTTGTCTCTATAGTATTCCAAGTCTAAAATATTCATTAGGATGATATTTATGATAATGACTGAAACAATAAAAATCCAATTAGAGCATAGCAGATTTAATGTATTGCTTTATGGACACTTCCTCCTTACTAAACTATCTCAACCATTTTAGATAAAGCATCTTGTTGAATGTTTGCTTATCACAGTAGGGCCATGTTTATGAGGACAGTAAAACCTACAAGGTATATAAAAGAGCCAAACTATGTACTGGGATATGGTAAGGAGAGTAATAGAAATATCAGATAGTATTACCCCATAATGTTTAGTGATTAAATAGTCCCCCAAATAAAACCAGATACTAGTAATGAAAGAAGAATTTTCTCTGTTAATTCATTTAGCCCACCTGTACATAATCTTAACTCCTAAAATACAGTGATGTACAAGTTCCCAGAGGGGGTTTTAGGTGAGAGAATGTAAAAACACACTGAAAAACAAAATCTACAGGTCATAAGGGAAACCCATGTGCTTAAGTTATGCCAACAAAGTTACTATAAGAATCATAATGCAAGAGTTCACTTACACCATCCACTCTAATCTTCCACATAGGAGTTATACATAGTCTCAGATTTCTCCCATTTTTTTCTGGGAGTACCCACAGACATTGTACTTATGGTCATCACACTGTCTTCTTGACTATTTCTCTATACCTGTTTGACTTGTTGCTGTGGTAACTGTAAGCTTGAGCCTGCTTACCAAAGGTGAGCCTTACTGCTCACTATGATACACAGTCTATGAATACTAAAGATATAGCACTGTGCCGCTTAACTACAAAGCCATAGATGATAATTCTTTCAACATGGAAGCCATAGACTTTGGTTCTTTTGGAACAAAGGTGCCAGCTTTTCCAGATTTTACTCCCAGGCCCTCATTGCCCTCACAACCCTGTTTTGGTTAGTTTTAACATTGCACTTTAAGTGTCAGATATCAATTCAAACAAGTTAATGCAGGAGACAACCCATGTCACAGACAACATGTTGCCCTTAACGTCACCCCTCCTCCACTCGTTAACACGGTCCATTATCCTTTTTTTTGACTAATACTAATGCAACTCAACTATTCTTCAGGTTTCAGCATAAATATAATTTCCCTAGGGAAGTATTCCCTGACCTCCCTCCCTAAACTTAATTCGGACCCCTTTTGTAATGCGCCTACACAGTATTCTTTGAAATGCTTGCATTACTTGCTCATTGTCTATTAGCTCTGGGGGGCAGAGATCAGGGCTTTCTGTGTATAGAGCAAAGCTTGGCACATTGCAGTTTGTTGAAAGAATGAATTCTATGATCAGAGTTCATTTCTCATGCAACTACCTCCATTTTTTTTTAATATTATTATATTTTATTGTTAAATTTAATGACATTGGTTGGTAACAATGAGATAGTTTCCCAATGTACAACTCCACATCACATCACCCATGCATCGCATTATGTGCCCAGCTCCCAGAATCAGGTCCCCCTCTACCACCATATATCTGGTGCCC
>PVKE010032328.1:0-18543 GCA_004027555.1 Craseonycteris thonglongyai
TTTTGTCTTCAGTGCATAGTTATTTCTATTTTACTTTTTGACAGATAGAGAGAGAGACAGAGACAGTTAGAGAACCGAACTGTGGGAACTCCCCAGTTCAGCACGTGGGTCCTGCCTGGGCCGGAGCCGGGATTCGATCCTCGGTCCTCATGGCCTCAAAGCGAGCGCTCAACCCGCTGAGCCGTCCCGGCTTTTCCCAACAACACAATTATTAATAAGTGAACATCAAATTTCAGCAACTCAAGATTATAAAGGTGTATTTTTCTCCCAGTATAATGCTAGTGTTCCATTTAGGGTAGTCATTTAGGGACCAAGCCCTACGATTCAGGGTTCTTGGTGTTTCCCTGTGTGTCTTTTCCATTCTGGTCTAGCAGAAAGGAAAGAGTGTGGCAGGTCATATGTGGGAGATTTCTATGTGCTGGGATAAGAATTGGACCCCAGGATACTGGCCAATAATCCATTGCCTTGCACCCCATCACATGGACACACACCTGTGAGGGAGGCTGAAAATAAGTTTCAGTGCAGCTACAAGGGGAAGAGGAGATGAGTTTATTGACCAGCAACTGGTCTCCTCCACAGGCATTCAGGATGAATCTCCATTTCTCCTCTCTTCTGCAGTTTTCAGGAGCAAAATGGGGTTGTGAAGTGTTTGCTGATATCATCCTTCCCATTAAGTAAGGAGATGTAGGACTTCACAGCAATAAAGTCAAAGGGATAAAGATACCAAAAAGGTGAAGAGTCCATCCATGATGTCCAAGAGCTGATAATATGGCCACAGTTGAAAAACTGACCCATATTAAAAGAACAAAAACAAACCAACAGAACAATTTATTAAACTTTTCAATGCTGCCTCAGTATAACTGGTATGTAAAGAAGGAAGTGATTTATGCAAGATGAAAGAATTTGTTATCCTATAATTTCAAGCATGGGAAGACTCTAGGTCATCTTCTAAGCAGTGGGCTCAGAGTCCACTCCACAAGCCAATTCTCTCTCTCTCTCTCTCTCTCTCTCTCTCTCTCTCTCTCTCTCCTCTCTCTCTCTCTCTCTCTCTCTCCTCTCCTTTCTCCTTCTCTCTCTCTCTCTCTCTCTCTCTCTCTCTCTCTCTCTCTCTCTCTCTCTCTTTCTCTCTCTCGTCTCCCTTGGTACAGCTCCATGGGTGAGTTTTAAGATCTAGATCAGCCGTAGAAAATAGAACTCCCCACCCATCCTAGTATTAAACGAGTCATAGTCAGAGCTCTGCATTGTGGCATCTCGTGCTTTCCCAAATTGATAAATTGATCATTGTACTTCATTATTTACTTACTGGTTTTTTGTACCTCAACTTAATTGGCACTCCCAACTTAGATAGCACCCTCAAACACCTAAACACACTCACAGAAGTCTTCTCTCAAGTGGTGTGATCTGAGATCAGACATTAGCTAAGAATGTGAACAGGAAGAGCAAAGAGAAAATATTCCAGATGGTGAGTAGAATGTGCAGAAAGTCCAGGAAGCAGGAGTGTGTGTGGTGTATGCAGGATGTATCAGAGAGTCTCACTGGAGTGAAACAAGAGTTGCACAGCCCCTCTCACTGAGCTGGCCAGGCGTTGGGTAGAACATGCAGCCACATTCCCCAAGAGTAAGAATCAGGTCAGTAAGGACAAGTCTACAAATCCTTGACCCTGGTAACCCCTGGACAGAAGTAGGATAAATAAATAAGAACACATCGAATACATTACACTTACTTAGTATATTGGGTTTTTTAAAGCTCCTTCGTGTTTGCATGCTCCTTTACTCCTCCAAGTAACTTTCTGCAATGGTATTTTTAGAAAAATGACCCACATGAAAGCACCAGAGAACAACTCATTAAACTATTCAATGTTACCCCCAAGTATAATTGGTGTTTAAAGAAGGGAGTAATTAATGTAGCGTGAAAGAATTTGTCAACCTTCCATAATGGAAGCACAAACTGGGTCAGTTATTTGCCTGATTCTATATGGCTTATAAGCAGGGTGACCATATCACTTAAGGTCTTAACAAGGATCCGTCTGAGAATGAAAAGGAGGGCTCTTAATGACTGCACTGGCGAGCAAGCGGGTGTACATTGGAACAAGCCTGGGCAAACCAGGATGTATTGCCCCCCTATGCACAGGCAACAGAGTGAGGACTGAAACATCAAGTTCCAGACCCTGAGTCTGGTGTTCTCTCCTCTGCTGCATCTGGCCTTTCTGACTCGTTGAAATGAAAACATTCTTGTGGAAAACTGTACTTAGTCCATCTTAGAGTATTATGTTAAATTAAGCCTTTAATGATTGCAAATAATATGTTTGCAAAATTTAAACTAATCCCAAAAGATATTCAGTAAAAGTCACAGGTGTTTAATCCATACAAATGAAACAAACTAGAATTTAATTGTAGGTAATTTGGTTTAAAGTGAAAACCAAGGGGAATATAGATTTAATGGTTCTGTTTTATATGTGATGGAAGAAATTGGATGCAGGATTGCAATTTGTGGCCAGTGATTCATGTGAACAGAGAGAATCTGTACCAAATGTATGTGTAATAAAGAGCTTTTCCTCTAGACTTGTGAGTAGTGTGACCATATAATTTATTAATATCATTCAAGCCAGAACACTTTTTAGAGTAAAATGGGGTTCTAATAATAATGTCAGGAGAACAGATATAAATTTGGACTGCTTAGGGCAAACTGGGATATATGGTTAGCCCTTACAATGAGAACATTTTTTCCTTCACCCAGCCTGGACAGGCTCTCAATTGAAAGGACACCAAGATTCATGACTACTTCACTGATTCACTTTTGTCTTTAGAATAAAGTTGCAGTTAATGCGGGTTTGTTCCAAAGATGCAATATTTCCTTTTACTTAAACTAACATGCTTCCCTGATCACTCTGATTTCTGAAATTGTAGGTAGAACTCTGGACAGTAAAGCAATTGTAATTCCTGGAAATGCTTTTGATTGCAGAAAAATGCAAATGTTGTATTTATATATTGTCTACTGTTTATTTCCTTGTATTAACAATATGCCTGCATTTGACTATAACAGTGTTACATAAAAACAAATATTTCATCCAATAATACTGCTGAACAATTCTTAGGAAGTAACCTCCCATATGCCGAAGGAAATGAACAATTGTTAGATTGAAATAGAAGGCCTAGTTAACCCAAAGACTAATGCAAACAACTTGCATTAAACAATGACAAATTAGTACCCACTTTCTTAGTTTTTAGGCCTCAAAAATGTAAAATTTCACCCAGAAACTATTCAATAAAACATCAACAGGAAACTCTATGTAAAAAAAAAAAAAAAGAAATGACAATTTTGATATTGATACAATTGTAGAAACTAGGCATTCCTTGCACTTTTTTTTTTTTTTCAATACACAGCTTACTTTGGACTTTTGGGAATAAAAATCCCCTACCCCCAGAAAAATTTTCCAACCCAGCTTGCCAATCACATTCCTGGTGACCTCTGAGGTACAACCTATGGCATAAGCTGTTTAACTTCATATTTGATTTGGGCCAAGTTACAACCATTCCTTGTGCTTCCCATTGTCATTGGGCACATAGGTACTGCTCTGAATACTCCTAAAACACACAAAGACTCAAGTGTAAACAAACACAAAGACATAGAAATAGCTCCAAATCAGCACTGCAGTGGAAACAGATGTGTAATATCATTGTGAGGATTATAATAATAGAGGGACCATCATTACCCCTTGGTTGTGCTAATGTTTCTATCAACTTTAACTTGAAATATTGGGCCACTGTCAGTTTTCTCAGAAGTTGAAACTGACTCACAGTATCTCCATTTCTTTTTTTTATTGTTAAATTTATTGGGGTGACATTGGTTGGTAACAATTACATAGTTTCTAGGTGTACAATTCTACATTACATTGTCAATGTATTGCATTATGTGCTCACCACCCAGAATCAGCTCTCTTTTCCATCACCATATATTTGATGCCCCCTCCCTACTCCTCCCCTCCCTCTACAGAACAAGACAGGGATGCCCCCTGTCACCACTGCTATTCAGCATAGTGCTAGATGTTCTAGCCAGAGCAAGAAGGTAAGAGAAAGGAATAAAAGGTATTCGAATTGGGAGAGAAGAAGCCAAGCTGTCACTCTTTGCAGATGACATGATCCTTTATATACAAAACTCTAAAGACTCTATCAGGAATCTATTACAAATAATAGACAAATACAGTAAAGTTGCAGGATACAAAAGTAGTGTACAAAAATTAACTGCATTTTTATACTCCAGAAAGAGAGATGAAAAAATCCATTCCTTCTGTAATTGCAAATAAAAAAATAAAATAATTCGGAATAAATCTAACAAGCAATGTGAAGGACTTATACACTGAATACTATAAGACATTATTAAAAGAAATTGAAGAAGACACAAAGAAATCGAAAGATATTTCGTGTTCATGAATTGGAAGAATCAACATAGTTAAAACGGCCATACTACCCACAGCAATATACAAACTCACCGCTATCCTCATCAAAATCCCACAGACAATCTTTCAAGAAACAGATTTTTAAAAATTATCAAATTCATATGGAGCCACAAAAGACCCCAAATCTCAAAAGCTTTCCTAAGAAAAAAGAATAAAATTAGGGGCATCTCACTGCCTGACTTTAATCTGTACTACAAAGCCTCATAATCAAAACAGCTTGGTATTGGCAGAAAAACAGATACACAGACCACTGAAACAGAATTGAAAACCCAGAAATAAACTCACAACTATATGGACAGATTATGTCCGACAAAGGAGTGAAAAGTACACAGTGGGGAAAAGAAGCCTCTTCAGTAAATGGTGCTGGGAACATTGGAAAACCATATGCTAAAGAACGAATCTAAACTGCAATCTGTCACCATATACCAAAATTAACTCCAAATGGATTAAAGATCTCCAAATAAGACCCAAAATAATAAACTGCATAGAAGGAAACATTGGTACTAAACTTAAAAACCTGGGGTTCAGGGAGGACTTTATTAACGTGACCTCAATGGCAAGAGAAGTTAAAGCAAAAATAAATGAATGGGACTTTATCAAACTAAAAAGCTTCTGCACAGCAAAGAAAATTATTGACAAAGCAAAGAGACAACCAATCAATTGGAAGAAAGTACTTGCAAACAATGCCTCTGATAAGGGGCTAATATAAAAAATATATAAAGAACTTGTACAACTCAACAACAACCAGCAAAAAAAAAAAAAACCACAAAAACAAACAAACAAAAAAACCCACCAAGCAATCCAATTAAAAAAAGGGAAAAAGACCTAAACAGACACTTCTCTCATGAAGACATACAAACAGCCAACAGATATATGAAAATATGCTCAATATCACTAGCAATTAGGGAGATGCAAATTAAAACCACAATGACATACCACTTCACACCTGTTAGAATGGCTAAAATCAACAAGACAAGGGATAACAAGTGTTGGAGAGGCTGTGGACAAAAAGGAACCCTCATACACTGCTGGTGGGAATGTAAACTGGTACAACCACTATGGAAGGTTGTATGGAGATTCCTCAAAAAATTAGGAATGGAATTGCCATATGACCCAGCAATCTCTCTTCTAGGTATCTACCCAAAAAACTTGAAAACCTTCATTCACAAATATATATGTACCCCAATGTTCATCACAGCACTGTTCACGGTGGCACCTTCACATCTGTAGAAGCCAAGAACCCAGGTAACTCTTTCCGCTAAATGTGCACAGAAAAGACGTGATAGTGATTTTTGCACGTTCCGGATGTGCTGTAGTGCTTATGTTTGTAGAGATGACTTTCTGTCATGTATTTCTATTATCTTTGCAGTGAAACAACCCTTTGTTAATTTAGTAATATAAAACAATGACTGCTTTGTTGTGCTAACAGATTCGGTAGGTCAAGAATTAAGAAAGAGCACAGTTGAGACAGCTTTTCTCTGCCCCACTAAGTCTGGGACTCAGCCCAAAAGGCTCACATGGCTGAGAGGAGGCACACCTGGGAGATGGGGAGCCACTTCTAAGATGGCTCCTTCACGCACATGTCCGAAGCCTGCGCTAAGATGTCTTGAAGACTAGCTTAGCGACAGCTATCTAACAGAGCACCTCTATATGGCTGAGCCTCTCACAGCATGGAGGCTGGATCCTGAATGGGAGAGTCCCAGAGAGTTCCCAGAGGGCCAGGTAGAAGCTGCTCAGCCTTTTCTGACCTGGACCCAGAAATGACTGCTTGGCCTGTAACTACTGTTACAAATCCAACCCAATTCACATGGCAAGGTCACGGACCCCACCTCGGAGTGTTGAGGTTGAGGCCGTGTGTTAAAACTGTCGTGTGTGATATTAGTAAGCATGTCCCTTTTTCATCTTTTTCATTTATCCTCATCATCAGACTTGCATTTGAGTCTAGCCATTAAAACCACCACAGTAACAGCTACAATAAACTTTATTTATTTATTTATTTTTAATATTTTTATTTATTTATTTATTTTTTGACAGAGACAGAGAGAGATACAGAGACAGAGAGAGAACTGAACTGGGGGAGCTCCCAGTTCAGCATATGGTTCCGCACGGGCCGGGGCCGGGATTCGATCCCTGGTCCCCGGCGCTGCAAAGTGAGCGCTTAACCCACTGAGCCATCCCGGCTTCCCCTATTTTTTTAGGTATTAAACAAACTAAGACATGACTTACGTAACAGGAAGAATATTGTTGCCCGTAGTTTTGCCACCTTGAAGGTGGTAGGTGGCTGAGAATACAATGGGATGAAAAAATACTGAAGCCACTCACCAACTGAGGACAACAGTGGGCAGAGCCACACAAGACCCACCAAGGGCTGACAAATAGTGTACACACTTTCTTCTTTCTACTCCCACTGAGAGTGGAACTTCAGACAACTGCACTCTGGCCTGCTGAGGCATTACTACGTCCAGGGATGGATATGACCACCGCTTCTTAGTCAACCCCATCTTCAGTCTGACAGTCAGCAGTCATTTGCCTCTCTTTCCATTAAACTACTTTTGGGGTAAAAAATGTTCTACGAAGACAAAACAGTGAATTGGT
This sequence comes from Craseonycteris thonglongyai, assembly GCA_004027555.1. Lineage (NCBI taxonomy): Eukaryota > Metazoa > Chordata > Mammalia > Chiroptera > Craseonycteridae > Craseonycteris > Craseonycteris thonglongyai. The sequence continues at coordinate 7,052 of PVKE010032328.1, forward strand.
TCCATGAGTTTAAAGTGAGGGGACTATGGTTACAGTCTCTAGTCTTGGTCTCTGGGACCCTGTGGTCTGGCAATCATTTGGTTATTTGTAATACTTTGTTATTCCTGGTGGTGGCAAATGGTGGTATTTGACCCAAGGTTTTAACAGTGGTAGAAAGGTTGGGTTAGTCCCATTTTTCAGTCTAGTCATAAATAATTATTCCAGAGAACTGAACATAACGCTTTACCCATGCCCCCCTTGCTTTTCCATCTAATCTAACTGATAAAACCTGTATCCCTTCTGCTTGTTCCCAATACCTGGACAGCTGGAGAAAATCATGCAATTGTATATGTTCATGATTCAAATGTTTGTGATTTCTATGAATTACAGCTCTGCCCTTTTCTATCTGTATTACCTTGTGCAAATTTCTCAACCAGTTCCCCTACCTGAAAAATAGCAAGAAAAGTAATATCTATTTTATAGTGTCATGGTGAAGTTTAAGTAAAATTATGCATGCCAAGTGCTCAACATATTATAAATATGCAGCAAATCAGTAAATATTAACTGTTCTTAGCTATTATAATTCTAGTCCCAGCTGGAGTTGATGGTTTTAACTTTTCCCTCCCATACCACATAATCACAAAGTTGAAACTTCACTTCTCTCCTCAAGCTTTACCATTTTCATGCTTACTCTCAGCAGGTTGCTTCTGAATATGCAGAGTAAGTCTTCCTTCTCCAGGAACCTGGACATTCCCAAAGCTCCAGGGTTTAGAGTACTAGGAGGTAAGAAGCAACTTCCCAATATCTCCCTTCTTGGCCCCACTTTCCCACACACATGTACATAACATGGTGTATGACAGACACAGAAGTTGATCTGGTTCTTATCAAATGCTTCCGGCCACCTGCCAAACTCCCCCTTGAGTAGGGCCAGCTTTTGCCAGAGATGTTCCCACAGTGAGTTACACCACCAGGAATCTGGGAACCTGACCAGAACCTGTTCTGCTGATAACATCTCCCATATAAATCATGATATATCAGCATCCACTTACCAGAGACAATAGATAAGAGCCATCCAAGCTCAAATTTCCCATTATTATAAAGTTTTAATACTGTCTAGCTGTGGCCAATGGTGTTCTGGAGCCTGCTTGTGCTGGTTTACAAGAGTCGGTTAATAACTTTCCAGGAATTTTGTTAAACAAAACCATTATTTGAAATTACATTACGTAAACTTGTATATTAAATGAATCATATTGAAAACAAAGATAATACCCCAAATTCATCACAACCTAATTAATACTGTATGTCCCATTATCTCTACTCTTGAGATTATTTATGTCTATTCTAGCTATATGTTAGAAAAAAATGTATGACGCTATGCTACTGTGCATCTCTTCCTTCTCAGTGCCACAATCAGTAATATCATGTTGGTAGCTTTAAATTGATCATGGTGGCTCTCAATCAGAGTTTGATTTATTTCTTCATTGATGTCTATACATGAGAAGTAGTGGAGAAAATGTTAATGTGCAGATTAAACTTGTAACTGTCTGTAGCCATTATAATGTGAGTAGCACAAAAAATTGAGGACTATGCTTACAGTATTTGAAGCAAAAAAGTTGGTCACATCATTGACACACTAATGAAGTTCTGACACACATCTTCATTGTTTCACTTTAGTCTTATTTATTAATATATAATGAAGTTGATTAATATCAACTTCAACCAACATTCATATCAGAACTATAGTAGTCATCAAATGCAGTAGCCATGGCTTTGCTACCGGTACATACAAATAAAGAATGCAACAAAAATCAGCTACAGCATTCTACAAGAATCAATGGGCTATATGGAACTTTCAATAAAGGGAACAGTGTGTTTTATTATTATTTGTCAGTTGTGTGCTACACACCCTTATATCAGTTAAATTTATAATACTCTTATGTGCATGCATTTTTCTTTCAGAGTGCCTGCTGTTAAACGTTTACTGGCACATCACTAGTGCTATGGCTGTTTCTATTAGTTCATTCTACAAGGGTCAGACAAAGCCCAAAAATTTCAGATCTATTTTCAAATGTCATGTGTAAGGGCATTTCAATTCCCAAGGTATTGATCTTTTCTTCTTCAAATACTTGTGATGGCATCTTTGCCTTTTCACAGCATGACTATGGTATAATGAGGCTAATCCAATAACAACCAGACCAGAGCCCTTGATTCACCCAAGGAAGAAGCCCTGGGTTAAAGATCCAACTAAGGTTCTAGGAAGCACCAGCTCCACAGCGTTTGCTTTTCTGCTCAGTTGTTGGTGAGGCATCAGGAGAAGGCAGCCAGGGTTCTCTGCAGGATGTCTCAGGGAAAGAAGACTTTGAGTCTTCTCTTTCTCTGGCCTGTTCTCCCACTGCCAAACCCAGCGATACAAGTGGTTCCTCCTACTCCTGCTCCACTGTGAGAAAGCATAGAGCCTGGCAGACTTTATCTCATCTAAGGTGGTGTCTGATTTTAAGCCCATGGTATAAGAGGGGACATGGGCTGGGACCAATTGCACAAAGGACCTCATGTGCATCTCAGCTCCCAACAACTTGGCCAACTTGTGTGATAACAAACCCCCAGAGATGCAAAGGAGGACAATGCAAAGGGATTCAGCAGTCAGATGGATGACATATCAAGAGCCTAGGAAAGCTAAACTTATGTAGTAAAAAAGAAGAGACTCCAAGGGACATAGTTAGATCCTATACATTTTTCAAGGTAACAATCAAAAGAAGGAAATTACCAGTAGTGTGTGTTAGTGGGAGGACAAAAAGTATGATGCCAAAGGAGAAAAAGCTTTGCCTTTGATTACAGAAAATATTTTGGGATAAAGTAATTTTATAATTTGTCTTCTAAAGTAAATGATTTAGGGTTCTTTTTTCATTAGGTGGATTTTCTTTTTTAAGTGATGGATTAAGTGATTACCTAACATTAGGAAAATTATAATGAAAAACCTTCAAAATGAATGCTTTTATGTGAGTATGTTTGTTATGACTGTGTGCCAATGGAATATATAAATATGTAGGCTAATATTGAAACTAATTTTCTTTCACAGATTTGTTGTGTCTGTGATTATATTTTTCCTAAGGACTTTTCTTGCAGAACAATAATGGAAACTTGTGTTTTTCTGCTATTTATTTCTCATGATAATAAACTTGTCATGTGTAATTTCACTCAGTTACTTAACTGGGATTACAGATTAGATTTCATTATGATTGTTTGAGTTGCAGGGTATTAGATTTTTTTTTTTTTTTTTTTTTTTACCTATTAAGCACACATGTAATAGGCTTACCCTATGCAATGACATGTGTCTTTGCAAATTCTGCAAAATGGGTGGCCTCAGGAGAGTGTCTGAAAGGGTACATCTATCTCTAATCCTTTTGCAAATAATCACCTTATTCCCACATGAAAATGAATAAAATGTTTGATGATTTTTAAGTACCATCTTTTTCCATATATAGATACTTTGTCTAAAATTCTTAGATCAAAAATTGAGGAGTCGTCTTATACACTGGAGTAACCCATGTATTGATTTTTTAATGTTGGGTTAGAAAAGTGGGGTCATCTTACATATGAGGATCATCTTATACATGGAAAAATATGGTGGTTATAAATAAGCCTCTTGATTTTAATTTTCAACATCAAAGTTATTGTGATATTCTTTAGGAAAAGCAGTTCAGTTTGAAAACATCTACACCTAGGTTTTATTTTCAGTTAAAGTGAAAGATTTGATTGATGCTCTTGGAAACCTGCAGGAACACAATGTAAGAGGAGGCCAGCAATTCACAGCCCTCTCTATACTCTAAACAGAAGTGTTTGGTGAAATATGGGAATACAGAGGATGCAGTAGAGGGTGTTGGATGGACTCTAGGGCCCAATCATTTGTTTTCAGTGACAAATATCCCCATATTAAAGCCAGGGTACTGCTTTTGCTGTACTTTTGCAGGGTACTTCCTTTCTTAGCAATCCTCATTAATTATTTTTCTTATTTGTCTAATGTAAATCTGAGATGTATATTTTATATTTAATTATTTGGCTTTACACATATCAGATAAGAAAAGAGAGAAGAAACTAACTCTCCTTCACTTACACATTTCTTCCTATATTTAGAGATCATCAATCTAATCTCTTCTGGAAAGGAAAATTATCTAATTGTTGGCAATTGCATGGGGTAGGCCTAATATTCTCAATGTGTGTACTTCATTTCTATTGGTTTCATTGCTTAAGGGCTTAATTCATTGCAGGTGAGCCTAGTACACATTATGTTACTAGAGGCTAGAGCTTTGGCCATCACACAATGAGTCCCTAAACAGTGATATCAAAGTTACTCTATAATTGTAAGAAATGAACTATCCATCTCCAAAAAATTATTCAACTCACCATAGTAAGATTTTCTCTAAGCCCACGTGTATTAGCTACATTCAGGCACATGGCCAAGGCAAAGTTTAGCTCGATTAAGAGATCACTACACATGATGTAAGGTAACACCTGTAATAAATAGTTCTCCTGTGTTTCTACTCAAAGAAAGATAATGAACTTCATAATTCCAAGCGACATGTAGTGTTTTGTAAAGTAAGATCCTAGCAGTGACCAAGGCCATGACGCATTAGCTGAATTGCTCCAAGCTACATTTCCAGTCTCAGAGATCAGTTTTATTTGAAATACTGCCTAACCAAAAGGAACTCATTAGCATCTAGACCAAATGCTAGAAAAGCAATAAGTGGGTATTTAAAGCTTCATTGTTTAAATCAGGCAATAATCCCTTCTCACCCATCTCTTTCAGAACATGCTTTGTTTATTTAAGGTTAATGTACTTAAGAGAATCTGGCCATGTGGGCTTCTCAACAGACATGAAATCAATTAATGTGAAGTTTTTGCCAAAAATTTATGATAGAACATACAACTTTTTTGTTAATTGAATGAGTTGGACACAGTAGGGTGTGAAGAGATAAAAGTAATAGATTCTTTCTCACATGTGCCTTTTCTTCTTTCCCTCTAGTCAATTTCTTGGGCAGATCTTACAGATTCTCTGGTGCTTTTCAGATAATAAACAGTATCTTTAGGCATAAAAAAAAGCCTAGTCTTGTAAAATACCAAGTTTCAGTCTGGCTGCTTTGACCTGAACCTCACTCAGGCTCAAAACCCCATAGAAGGGCAGAAGTAGGCTCTACCTGGTCACCATTTCCCCACCTTCCTCAGCCACTCCTCCCTCTCACTGAGCTGCACCTGGGGTCCAGGAGGAGGTGTGGAACCAGGGTGAAGAGTGAGGGGTAAAAAGGCTCCCTTGACATGACAAGTGGCAACTTGTCTCAGAGTCCTCTCTTCTAAGGCTTACTTTTTTTCCCACGGTGCACTTCTGAAGACCCTTTGGCCCCTTCCCCACAAAGACCGCTCCCCAAAAGTTCCTTTTCTGACTTGTGTAGCCTCTGCCTGGATGCAGAGGGGCACCCCTCAATCCTGTTCCCAGAGCCTCTGCCTGTCTGCTGGCTCCTTCCTGTTCTTAGGCAGACCTTTGGAGCAGGACTCTTTACAAGGCAGAAGCCCTTGCCCTTGGGTTCATGCTTGTTCTTGTTCTGAGCAAAAAGCTCAGGAGCTTCCCTGCCGAATCTGTTGTCATCAGAGGCAATGTCAGCCAGCTTCTCGCCTTTGGAACATCCAGGTGACAACCAGGTACTATCTCTCAAATTCCAAAGTAGACAAGGCACACCTCAAATTCTCCAAGAACTTCTCTCCATGCCTTGCTCCCATTCGGGGGCAGTCTTTGTCTGGCTCAGGACTTCAAGTTTCCGCATGTTAATGTACATGGCATGAGGAGGGGACTGAAATGGCACTTCTTAGCTCTGAGGCTGCAGTCACAAGAAAAACAGCAAGAAGCATCTAATTTAACATCCTGTTACCAGCATGCTTTATTCAGGCCCCACACAGCACACCTTTCTCTATAATTACCAGAGCTTGAAAGTAAAGCTTTCAAGTACTAGCCACTTATTTCCTGGTGATTCAAAAGACCAAAGAGCACACCCAGCCAGTGGTAACCCACCATTCTAAAAAAAAAAAAAAAAAAGGAGCCCATTACCCTTAGCTTGAAAACAGGGATGCTGTCCATGAAAATCCAGCAATATGTCCCAGGCACACTTAGGCTGCTGGCAGAAGGCCAATTCCCAGCACATAAAATGGTTGTTAAAACAAACATAACAAGCATTCACCAAGAAAAATTCTATTTTTCTGCAGGTGTGCATTAAATATAGGAGAGAGAAAGAGAGAGAGAGAGAGAGAGAGAGAGAGAGAGAGAGAGAGAGAGACTGAAAGAGATCATATTATGGAGGGGTGGGAGATTGTGCAGGGATGCGGTGAGATTTTGGGAGGGATGCAAAGTGAAAAAGAGGTTGTTTTGTTTTTGAAATTCAGCTGTCTTCAGGATTGACCACAGTGAGGAAAGGAAGGAAGTACATATCTCCTTAGACAAGGCACTGCTTAGAAAATAATGAGCCAGAATGGCATTTTTTTCTGCCAGAATTGAAATAAAGAAAAATATGTTTTTCAGCTTCTTTCATTTTGGTAAACACATTAACTTCCCACATAATTTGATTTTCTCAAATATAATCGCAACAGCAGAGCAGAATTGGTTGGTGGGGAATTGACCTGGTCTTAATATTATTGGCAAGAGTCCAACTTCTGAGATGATTTTGCCCAAAGCTCCTCAACAAAATCATACATAGAATTCTAGCACAGACTTTGTTAAATTCATACTATGTGTGAGGCATAGTATTGGTGAAAGAGATGGTTAAGTAGAAAATAAATGCTACGAGCATTAACTCTGAGGGATCTATAAAGACATTAATTCATAAAGAATATTTAATCTGTTGTGTTCAGAAATTTCCACTTTATCACTTTTAGAGACAAAACTATATCTCCTGATCATTCTAAATCAAGACATCGCAAGTATTTTTTAACACAGTCAAAAAAAAAAACAAACAAACCAGGGAGCAGGAAAGGAAATGTGGATAGATTCATTAATATACCATCCGACGTTTCCTCAGAGCTGCCAGTAAATCTCTCACAGTGCACACAATTAATATTTATGAGTGAGACATTATAGGTCCTATATGTACCATTTCTGGGTAATTCACTTAATTTCTCCAAGGCTTAGCACTACGGTGAAATCAACACCCTGGGACTGGCTTTGGTGTGGAAGAAGAAAGGACTTGACATATTTAAAAATTAATCAGAGTGGTTCATCCTTCGTGGATGGCAAAAACAACAGCAGCAGCAGCAACAACAAAAACAGGTCTGCACCTAGTAGAGGTTCTGGTAAATTCACCCAACCCCAGAAAACTGTCCAAAGCCCTTTGAACAATGCCAGAGTGCACTGTGCTTAAGAGACAGGGTGACTATTCTTTCTGCATAAGAGATCTGACTGCACTATCTTAGAGAAAGTATTCTGGCTGTGGTAATGTATGCCAGTATCCCTGACAACCTTGTAAGGAAACTTACTTGACCAATCTCTGGTGAGGAGACTAAAGTGAACTTAAAGTTCCTATGCCCAACATCACTTTCAATGGCCTATAATAATTAATGACTAGGCAGATAAGAGCCATATGAATTAAAGACTGCGCTGAAGTTTGGGAAGATATAAAGGGTGGTGGGAGTATCTCTGCATGGAGAGTAATGAAACTTTTGAAGGAAAGGTGTGGGGGACTGGACAAAAGAGAGTGACTGCAGAGATAGAAAGACAAAGCAACAAAGATGAGATTAGGAGAGAGTTTTTCGTGCTTCACCTTCCATTTGAAGGCCAAGTCCTTAGACAGAGTTATAATCTCCTCTGAACCTGAGCCTTGAAAAAATTTCCTCCATCCTCCATCAGAGTTGAGAGCATGAAGGGCTGGAGAAGACTGATAGGATGGTGCTAAGAAGGATGGAGGGACCCATAGGAAAATGAGCACCTGACCTCTCATTTTCAGAGGCTCGGTCACAGATGGAACTAAGGGAGAACACCTCCAGCTACACTCCCATCTCACCCCAGCCCTGGATTTTCTAGGCAGGGCCACCAGTCAGACATAGAATGGAGAGATATACAGAACAACACCCTACCAGCCCACATGGCTGCCCCCATGGTTTAGAAAGAAGTAGTCTTCAAGACCAGACTAGGACAACCTCCAGGTACACTGTGAGGATCAAATGAGACCACTTAAATGAAAATGCTTTTCACTCTATAAAGTGCTTCACAAATAAAGGTATTATTTTAAAATATGTATTATTAATTCAATTATATACATCTCAATACAAAGTTATTGGTCTGGCCTCCTGTCTCTAATACCAAAATATATATTTTTTTAATGTCTACATATTACCATTCTGAGTAGAAAGCCACCTTGGATGAGGTATATATTTTTCATCAACCAATTGGCTTGTTCCCAAGACAGACTAGGACGGAGTGTGAATAGACATCTGAAGCCCAGAATATAAATAATAGGTGTAATGTTCATTTACTGAATGGTGTGAGAGCCTCTACTTTTTCCCAGACAATGTGCAAAGTACCAGGGACAAAACAATGAAAGAACAATTTGTACTCACCACAGTGTGCAATCTTGGGGAGGAGACAGATACAATGAAGTTGAGTTTAGGTCAGGATGTGCTGTGATAGAGAATCCCTCTTCTTAGGATGAGGTCGAAGAGAAATATTGTCTTTGTATGAACTGGCCTACTTATATGAACAGGAGGGTCAGCAAAGCATTATTGAATATGTAGGAAGAAGACAAGTTAATATAGATCGGCTAAAGATTGAGACTGGCAAATCTGTTATTGTCAAGAATTAGATTAGTTAGAAACTTGGGGTTGCAAGAAACATAAATTCAATCTAGAATATGGTGTATAGAAAATGAGCAGTAAATCAATAACAAACCTGGGAATATGAATACAAATCTCAACCATGAAGAAATGGTATTGTATGGGCTCTAAACCATACTATTGTAGACTCTGCATTAACTGGAACTCAAGTAACCAACATTTTTTTGCCAGTTGCTTGAGATTTTGCGGTTGCGTGAGAGCACTGTTTGGTTGAGTTCTGGTTAACAGAGAGTCTACTTACATTTATTTGGCGTCTGCCAATCCCCATGAGTGCCAGTTAACTGAGAGTCTACTGTACTATCAACTTCTAAATTCTAAGCTCTATTCCCTACTCACTCTGTGACCTTTCTTGCCTCAATGTTTTTTATTTTTTAAATAGTGTTAATGAAAGTACCTACTTCAAAGAATTGATTTGAGGATTAGAGAGAAAATCCTTGAAAAACTCTTAAAACAGTTCTGGCAAAAAGCGAGAGCTCAGTAAATGTTATCCATTATCAGTGTTTATGTTTCTTTGCTCCAGGAGAAGGTCCGCGTAAATGGTAAGAAATCTTGGAAACAAAATCAATTTCATTCAGGCAGGCCTCATAAAGTTGTGAATATCAACACTGACAAGTCATTGAGACTCTGAGTACTGCAAATGGCCATTTTCTTTCCACCCCTCACTAACCCCACCTCAACTATAGATCTGTTGCATCACCCAGTCCTCGCCATGGACAGGACTCCTCTTCTCTTTCCGACTCTGTGTCTATGGCTTTCTTCCTTGACTTCTTTGCTTCTGCTTTTCCAGCTTCTGCTCCGTCATGACGTTCCCATGCTGCTTTCTGTCTAATTGGTATCTAACTTCTGCCCCAAATATCTACCCTCAGTTCTCTCTGTATTTTACATTCAAATTTCCAAAGAGAGAGTCTAATTCATCACTAATAACCTTGTCAGGTAAAACAACCCAACCAACCACTTAATAGATGTTTGGCACGTGAGTGGGCTCCCTTGAGTTGGGCATCGGCTCCTCATGCATTCAGCAGTGGCCAGAATGAGAGCATCGGGTGAAACAGAGTATGATCACCTCAGTGTAAGAACGCACTCGCATCTGCTTCCCATGGCAGGTCTTAGGCAAGAACTTCCTAAAAGCCAGCAGTGGCTACCTGAAGAATGTGAAACTTGAACTCTAGCTAATTCACCAGTACACATTCGAACACTATCTATCTGGAGACATGAACCAAACACCTTTTTTAGAAAGGTTTATTTATTTATTTATTTATTTATTTTGAGAGAATGTGGGAGAGAGAGAGAGAAGGGGGGCAGGCCCAAAGCAGTCCCCATAGTTATCTCTGCCCAGAATACTCATTAATTGGAACACCAAGTGCAAATGTCCTGCAGTGACTGTCTGCTAGGGCTGCCATAATAAAATACTACAGGCTATGTGGCTTAAACAACAACATATTTTCTCACAGTTCTGGAAGCCAGAAGTCCAAGATTTAGGTGTCAGAAGAGTTGGTTTCATTAGAGGCCTCTCTCCTTGGCTTGTGGACATCCTCCTTCTTGCTGCCTCTTTACACAGTCGTCCCTCTGTGCACCCAAGCCCCTGGTGTCTCTGTGTCCTGATCTTCTCTGATAAGGACAACAGTCAGATCGGATGAGAGCACATTGTAATGGCCTCATTTTATTTAACTCTTGAAAGACCCTCTCTCCAAATATAGGCACGTCCTGAAACAATGGGGGTTAGGCTTTCAACATATAAATGCGGGGGGGTGGGGGGATATACAATTCAGTTTATAATACCATATAACTGATTTTTCGAAGAATAATAGAGGCCAGTATGACTGGAGTGACACAACTTAGGTACAGAGTAATAGAAGGTCTGACAATTAAGTTCATGAACTTGCCACCATGTGCTTACATTGTCCGCACTGTACAGACAATTCAGTAACGTTTCATACCTTGGTGTATCATCATCTCACAGCTGTGTTCATGTTGCTGTGTGGTGGTGTCTTGCTGAGTGGGGTTTATTATAGTTGTTGCATATTTTTGCGTGCCGTTGTGAGAATGTTGGAGCTTGAATTAGAGCAATGAACAAACATTATATTTCTTGTTAAACTTGGCAAGAGTGGAAGTGAAATCAGGCACACGTTAGTCCAAGTTTATGGGGATAATGCCATGAAGAAAATGGCAGTGTACAAATGGCTAAAACATTTTTCTGAGGGGAGAGAAAGCATCACTAATAAAGAGAGGAGAGGGTGGCTAGCAATGAACAGAACTTAAGAAAACATTGTGAGGGGGAAGCCGGGATGGCTCAGTGGGTTAATTCGCTCACTTTGCAGCGCTGGGGACAGAGGATCAAATCCCAGCCCCAGCCCGTGCGAACCTATATGCTGAACTGGGGAGTTCCCCCAGTTCATTTCTCTCTCTGTCTCTGTGTCTCTGTATCTCTCTCTGTCTCTCTCTCTCTCTCTCTCTCTCTCTCTCTCTCTCTGTCTCTCTCTCTCTCTGTCAAAAACAAAAACAAAAAAAGAGAAAACATTGCAAAAATTCATCGAATCGCACATCAAAATCATCAGCTGACTATGGGAAGCATAGTAGACCAAGAAATCATTGATAGAGAAATAGAAAAATCTGAACTAAAAGTCTTGGCATGAGAAAGGTGTGCAAAA
>PVKE010032329.1:0-18542 GCA_004027555.1 Craseonycteris thonglongyai
AATGAAACTATGTGGAAAAACCAATGATGTGCAACTATGGAGACTGTTCTGGGCCCTCCCCACCTTTTCTTTGTCTCTGTTTCTGTATCTCTCTCTCTGTCAAAAACAATAAAAATAAATCTTTAAAAAAAAACCTCTACCAGCAAGCAGTCAGGTACGGTCATGGTGGCCCACTGCAAGAGCCATCCACCTCAAACAGTCTTGGGGAAGAAGCCTAGGCCTAGGGACTTTCTCAGCCCACAAAACAACAGCTATGCAGAATATGTAAGAGCAGGAACCTGAAAAGGGGCACATGGGAGCCTTTAGGTACAGAATTAAATGTCTCAGTACTCATATTGATTAAGTGCCCACCAAATGATGTACATAATATATATAAGTAAACTATGCATTTGGGATGAAAATAAAACACTCCCTTATCAGCTTCTAGCACCTGGTGTCCTGGGGGTGTGTTAAACACACATGTTCATGGGTTGGGCATATGCATCTGAGTCCATTGCAAAGAATTCTAGGAGGAGCTCAAAGCCCTAGGCTAGTTTTTCTACAGACAGCCCTGGATAATCATTTACCATTCATCCACTGACTGCATTTTTTTTTTTTTTTTCACTTGTAAAGTGAGGATGTAACCATCTTAGTTGCTCTTGACTGGGTAGTGGTTGCTATTAATAATCAAATAAATAGACGAGAAAATGCCTTGCAAACTGAAAATATCCTTTCTTTTTCCTTCTACCTTTCACGTTATTTTGCTCAAGTCCTCCTTCAGTGAGCCAGTGAGCCAGAACAGAGACAACAGCCTAAGCCTAGGCAGTAGAGCAAGACTGGTTTTCAGTTAGCAGAGGAAGAGGTAAAGGTAAGAAGATTCCCTTTGATGAGTAAAGGAAGGGGCCAGAAGGAAACAAGGCCCTTTCTGACTGTTTGTAATCAATGATACCATGTTGCTCCATTACAGAAGGGAAAGGAAATAAGCTACCTGACTCTGGCCACCCAACTCTGTTGAAATAGTTCTCAGCCCTTTCATAACAGCAAAATCAGTAGTGACACCAAATTCCACTCCTGGCTTTGCCACAGTGGCCTAGGAAAAGTTACTTAACTATTAAAGCCTCAGGGAAATGGGATAACAACAGATTCTACAACCCCTAGAAATAGTGAGGGGCTTAAATGAGAGCATAGCACAAGGCCTGGCACACAGCAAGCACTCAATAAGTACTACCCATTATTATTTAAAGACCAGCCACTAGGAAAACCTGCAGGGGCACAGCAGCAGCAGCTGGGCTTGAACCTGTTAAGTTACTCAGAAGTTTCTCATTCCTGATGAAAATCATATGTTTTCTTGAAGTTGTGATTAGCTTCATAAACACACTGATAAGGACCAAGATCCCTTCTTCCATTCCAGCGTCCCCCAAGTGTTCCATTGCTTGAGAGGTCAGGAATTCTCCTCCTATGCCACATAACTAAATCAGCAATGGGGTGAAGTCTAAACTGATTCTACCTAAAAATGAAAGATCTTGCTGCTTGCTTTTGATAAATCCTTTCCTCTCCCTCTAATCAAAACAAAATAGTATTAATACTGGCTTTATAGCTGACTCTTAATAAAGTGGCCATCTAATATCATATTAATCTTTAAGAAACCAAATATTCTCTATTTCACCCACAAAGCTTTTCACTTTGTTGAGTTCGAAGTGGAGTTTCTAAAATGAAATATAACAGTAGGCAATGATCTCCATTGTTCCAATTTAAAGTTCAGAGCAGTTTATGGTAGCAGAAATTGTCCAGCAGCCAACCTCTGACCCAGAGAACAACAGAATGATGAAAATCTCCCTCAAGGGAGGGGGGCTGGGGAGAAGGGTGGAGAAACCAATATATAGTGATGGAAGAACTGACTCTGGGTGGTGAACACATAATGCAACAACACATAGACAGGTACAATAGAATTGTACATCTGGAACCTGTGTAATTTTTACTAACCAATGTCACCCCCAATGAATTTAACAAAAAAAAGAAAAGGAAATTTCCCTCAAGAAATGCCTTCTTAGCCCTCAGAGAATCATACAAGGAAGAATGACCACATGTGCTTTGTTCTGAAGAGGCCTGGTAAGGGAAATGCAAGAGGTGGGGAAGTAGCTGAAATAATGAGCCTTAGAAGGAGGAAAGTTCAACAGAACACAGCCAGAGACTCTCAATCCCAAGGAAAGTAGCTCAGCATCGAGGTCCTTTCAGTTCTGGCCCCTCAGGATGAAAACGACCTAATCTGTACCACCTACAATCATGCAGCATTTTATAAAATGTAAAGGTGTTCCCTGTGGCTGAGGGCAAAAAATCAGCTCTTTCCCCAAAGTAATGGAAGAGCTAAGGGAAGCTTGGTTGCTCCCAATCACAACCTAACACTTATAACAATCCCACTCCTGAACCAACAAAGATTATTTTATACATCTCCACTGAGATTCTAAAACTAGCCTAAGTCAACAGTTATTTCCAAAGGTAAGTAATTACTTTTCTATGTTGGCCTCTGGTTTATTTTGCTTTCATTCCATTTTTTGCTGTGTTCAGAGGAAGAGACAGAACCCAGAGAAACCAAACCAGATTCTTGCTCTGGGACCACAATCCCAAAAGGAAACTTTAACTTGATTACTTCATTTAATCAACAGACATGTATTGAGCTTCGTCTACTATTTCGCACTGATCTAATGTTAGGCCAGCACAGGTATAGAACTTAGGTAACATTTTCCTTCTAGGGGAGGGCTTTCCCTAGAAGTAGAAGATCAGGGAACTCTTTCTTGAAAAATCCAGATTCACCTTCATCATGTTGAAAACAACTCCAGGCAATGACTTATGTACATGGCCTAATTTTGAGACAGGTTTTTACTTAGAAAATGTCAGAAGTAGCCAGTCTATTTTCAAAGTCTAATTGATACGGAGGTCCATACCAATAGCAAAACCCTATTGCCACAAAGTTCTAGTAAATGTTTCAACCCAGCAAGTGCAGAAAATTTCCTTTCATGCTATCCTAAAAGGAGTGTTTATTCCATCTATGTGGAAACAAAGGTTCATGTAAAAACACAATTGTTTCTCAATCATATGTTTTCTTGAAGTTGTGATTAGCTTCATAAACACACTGATAAGGACCAAGATCCCTTCTTCCATTCCAGCGTCCCCCAAGTGTTCCATTGCTTGAGAGGTCAGGAATTCTCCTCCTATGCCACATAACTACCCATGGTGTTTCAGACATGTGGCTTCACAGGCACCTGCCATTCCCCTCCTACTCTAACAAGAGAGAGAACATTTCTATGTAGAAATGATCCACATAATGGATTCTTTAAAAAGAGTCATTTTTAGCTCCACAATCCTCACCCGACTCACCCAGTTCAGCTCTCCATTTATATCTGAATAAAAAGCTTTCCAAAGCAAAGCTGAATTCTGAGGACAGGCTGAAATACCAAGTCATCCTCAAGACCCACATCATCCTTAAGGGATGGGATGCAGCTCCCTTTAAAGTGGTACAGATACTTATATTTGGCTAGCTACAAAAATAGATGTAAGATCTGGTGAAAGCTCTAAGACTTAGCAGTGAAAACACCAGGCTAGACAGAAAACGAGAGAGAGGTTCAAGTCCACCTCTACCTGGATCACACCAGAAGCAATTTACTCAACCCTTCTCTTGCTCAAAGTCTCCATTCTCAAGTCACCATCTCTGTTAATATGTTCCCATTTGTCCTGGTTCTGAGCTTCCCAACTAGAATGTACTCCACGCTGACAAGGGGTATGGTCTGTGTTGATCAGCACTGCAGCCCTAGCACAGGGCCTGACACATAACAGGAAATCAATACATATTTGTTCAAATAAATGAATAAACACAGCACAAAACGTCTAGATGCTATATTCTCTGCAGGAGGAAACAGTGTAGTATTACCAGTAAGGGTTCACCCAATCAACTTCTACCACTCAATGACTTTAGAATAGCATTAAAGAAGTTATATAACTTCTCTGGGCCTCAGTATCCTCACCTGTGAAATGATAATGCAATCTGCTTTATAGGGTTGCTGTGAGGGTTACATAAATGAAGTGATGCACATCAAGCACTTAGCACAGCGGAGGCAAGCAGTAAATGCTAGAGAAGGGCTGACTGCCATTATTATTACTGCTGAAGTTGTCATGGTTTGCCTCTAGGCCAATCACCACCACCACTACAGAATTTCATTCCATTATCCCAAGATAAACCTTCCTGACGGAAGGTTTCCAATAAATGTCTCATTAAAGAATTAGGGATAATGGGATCAGGAAGATACTCAATACTTATCACTCCCTCTCTCAAAAGAATGTATTTTTTCAATTAAAAAAAAAAAAGCTGTTCTAAGATTCCATTAAAACATACATGATGCATAAGAAAGCATTCAGTCTTCAAAAGAATGATGTGACATGATACCAAAAATTACTACACCAGACTCAATGAAGTGCTCTTCTCACAGTTTTTGCCAAAGATCTTAATAAATGACACAGTCTTATAACGAGAACTTTGGTGTCTGAGGTGGACACTGAGAAGGGTCTGGTTAAATCAATATGGAATGTGATAGTGGAGCCCTGGTGAAATACCGGTAACAACATAGCACATAACTATTTAATCAATTAACAACAGTAACTCCTGCAGCATCACTCTCCTCTGAATTGCCATAATATCCTCTCTTTACTGCTCTGACATCATCCACCTTATTTCTATATATCTATCCTCTATTATTACTAGACTGTCCTCTCCCCAAGGGCAAACTCAGTGACTTATTGCCACTTTCTATCTCCTTCAGTTGTCAGCTCACAGTAGGCACTCATTAAATGTTTGAATTAATGATTACACTTACTCTTACTAGCGTTTTTCACTCATGCTACAAATATTATTTGAGTACCTACTATGTGCCAAACACTGTCTAGATGCTGACGAGCTGAAGAGGAAAAAATCACTGCCCAATGAAAATGTTCTAAAACTGACTGTGGTGATGGTTGTATGTATCTGTGAATATACTAAAAGCCATTGGATTGTACACTTTGAGTAAATTGTATGGTATGTGAATTATATCAAAATAAAGCTGTTTTATAAAGAAGTAAATGCAATTTAAAGAATTGAGATACTATTGGCTTTTACTGTAAAATAAACCACTTTTCTATAGTTCTGTATTTTCAGGCTTTTCACATGCTGAGTCTGTTACGTATTTTTATAGCTGGAAAATAATAAAATTGTATAAGAAAGACAAAAAAATACTGCTGCCCCCTGGGATGGCCTGCTTAACAGGTACAGGGTTTTCTTTTGGGGTGATAAAAATATTTTAGAACCAGATAGAGGTGACAGTTGCATAACACTGTGAATGTACTAAATACCACTGTTCACTTTGAAGTGGTTAGTTTTATGTTATGTGAATTACACCTCAATGAAAAAAAAAAAAAAATCACTGGCTTCATGGAGCTTACATTCTAATGTGAAGATAGGAGTCAATTAAAATATATGGTAGGGGAAGCCGGATGGCTCAGTGGGTTAAGCACTCACTTTGCAGCCCTGGGGACCAAGGATTGAATCCCGGCCCCGGCCCGTGTGGACCCATATGCTGAAGTGGGGTGTGCCCCCAGTTCAGTTCTCACTGGGGTGAGACCCCGGGCCCAGTTCTTGCCCTGTGCAGCCCCGCGCCCACCTGTGGAATGAAACTATGTGGAAAAATCAGTGATGTGCAACCATGGAGACTGTTCTGGGCCCTCCCCCTTCTCTCTGTCTCTGTATCTCTCTCTCTCTCTCTCTCTCTCACTCTCTCTCTGTCAAAAACAATAAAAATAAATCTTTAAAACATAAATTAATTAATTAATTAATTAATTAAATAAAATATATGGTATACAAAATGTTCATCAACTAGTAAAAGGATGAATAAATCTGATATATCCATATAACAGAATACTACTCAGCAATAAAAATAAATGAACTGAGACATGCAGCAACTTGAATGACCCTCAAAAACATGGTAAGTGAAAGAAGCCAGACACAAACAGTGCTGCATGACTCTATTTATATGAGACTCCAGAAAGTCAAATCTATAGTTGTAGAGAAGAGACTGGTGGAGACTGATTTCCTATAAGCATAAGGAAACCTTTTAGGGAATAGAAATGTTCTGTACCTTCACTGCAGTAGTGATGGTTACATATTTTTGTGTGTGTGCATGCATGTGTGTGTATATGTGTACCAGGTATAACAAAAAATGTACACATTTTAAACAATGTTATCTATGTATTACTTTTCAAAGCTGAACTGAAATTACATTACCAATGTGTATTATGACGTTCTCTCAAAAGATGGCATTAATCAAATGAATGCTAACATCACTACGCAAAAGGCAGGTCAGTCAAAGAAAATGGCAGAAACATGGTTGTCATTCGAGGAGTACAAGAACCTTCTGAAGTGGTATTTAAAATTCAAGAATGTTGTAGAAGTACAACAACAATGAAAGCACAAGTATGCAACAGAACCTCCAACACACCTAACAATTGCACACATTCGTGATAAGTTTGAGACCCGTGGTCAACTTGAAACAGCACGCACAGCGATACAAGTGGACACTTTGGTCAACGTTGTTCAAGCTGTAGAGTTTGCCATAATCAGAAGCATCTGAATGCTGATAACATTTTCCTTCTAGAGTAGGGCTTTCCACTTTGAGCACTTGTAATTGCAGAAGTCAAACATGACTTACAGTTATCTTCTGTTACTGGCATATATTGAGTGTTACAATTTTAATAGTTTTTTCCTTTCTTAAAATATATATACATTTCTTTGGCACCCTCTGTATATATGGAGGCTTTCCGGAAAAAATCCAGCCATTGTCAATATGACAAGAATGGTTACATGGCTGGATACTTTCCAGTCATCATATATATATACATACACATATACTTGTCAAAACTCATAGAACTAACTGTACACTTAAAATGCGTACATTATCTATAAATTACACTACAAAAGTTAATTTTTAAAAGTACATGTTGTACATGGATGGACCTAGAGGGTATTACACTAAATAAAACAAGTCAGACTGAGAAAGACAAATACAATATGATCTCACTTATATGTGGAATCTAAAGCAGTGGTACCCAATCTTTTTGACACCAGGGACCAGTTTCATGGAAGATAATTTTTCCATGGACTGAGGTCAGGGTGGGAGGGATAGGAAGTAGGGGGTAGGGTGGGGGGAAGGATGGTTTCAGGATGATTCAAGCGCATTACATTTATTGTGCACTTTATTTCTATTATTATTGCATTATAACATATACAATGAAATAATTATACAACTCCCATAATGCAGAATCAGTGGGAGCCCTGCTTGTTTTCCTGCGACTAGACAGTCCCATCTGAGACAAGGGAACAGTGCAGGAAAGAGGCGCACAGAGAAGGTGGTAAATTAAATAAGGGACAGGCCGCACATGGACTAAAATTGTGTCTGACCTAAAGCCTGGCACCAGATACAGCTGTACAACTGAAGTTCATCAACTCACTTGCCACTATAAGGCCTGCCACCAGATGCAGCTTAACTGTCACTTGCCACGCACTAACAGGGTTTTGATGTGAGTCTGCAAGCAACTGATTTATTATGGTCTCTGGCAGTCAAACCTCTCTGCTAATGTTACTCTGTATTTGCAGCCACTCTCCAGCACTAGCATCACTGCCTTACCCTCACCTGAAATCATCAGGCATTAGACTCTCATAAAGAGCGCAAAATCTAGATCCCTTGCATGTGCTGTTCGTAATAGGTTCCCACCCCTATGAGAATCTAATGGCACCGTTGATGACAGGAGGCAGAGCTCAGACAGTAATGCCAGCAATGAGGAATGGCTATAAATACAGATGAAGCTTCACTTGCTTGCCCACTGCTCACCTCCTGCTGCATACCCTGGTTCCTAACAGGCCATGGGCCAGTACTGGTCCATAGCCTGGGAGTTGGGGACCCCTGATATGAAGAACAAAATGAACAAACAAAACAGAACAGACTCATAGTTATAGAAAACAAACTGATGGTTGCCAGAGAAGAGGGAGGTTGGAGAGCTGGGTGAAAAAAGTGAAGGGAATAGGAAATTCAAATTGGTTGCCACAAAATAGTCATAGGGATGTAAAGTATAAGCCTAGAGGGCTAGAGAATACAATCAATAACGTTGCAACAGCTGTATATAGAGCCGGGTGGGTACTGGATTAACAGGAGGATCATGGCCACTATGTTGTATACCTGAAACTAATATAAAATAATATTAAATGTCAATTGTAACTAAAAAAATAAAAAGACATGTTGTGTTATGTACTTTTTTAAACGTCATGGTGATAAATGGTGTGAAGAAAAATCAGGAGAGGGGACTAGGACTAGAGGTTAGGGCCAAGGTTTGCTCTTATAAGTCTGGTGGCCAAGGAAGGCTGCACTTTAACAAAAAAACTCAATTTTCTGTGGTAATGAAAGGAAAAGAAATGTCATGAACAATATGAAATTACATAAGCTTAAATTCATTTATATTTAGTTCTAGAAAAAATTTTCCCCTGAAAGGAAAAGGTTTTTCAGAGAGATTACTCAAACTAATAAGGCACATAACTGACATTCAGTAAATGTTTATGACTGTTGAATGATACATGTAAATTGAATTGAGCTCTTTGAAAGAAAAGGTTATAAAAGATTATGGAAAATAGTTTAGCCATGTAGCTGACATATTCACCAGACAGAAGTGATTGAATTAGAAAACGGAATTTCTAAAATACTCTATGACTGCTGAATTACACTCTTAACTTGAACCTGGGGTTTCTGCAACTATATGCCAGAACCAGGTTCTGTCAGCTTCTTTCAAGCATCCCACCATCTAGACTCAAATTCCCCAGGAAAGATAGTTAATAATCCAGTCTCAAGCAAAAGGAAATCAGGAAGGGGGAAAATACTTTCCAGAAGCTAACGGAAAGTAGAATCATGCTCCTGTGAAGTAAAACCAGAGGTCAGATGCTTACGTATGGCTGGTATACATACACTTCTGCTTAAAAACTCCAGTCACTACTAAGATAACCACACAAACAGGTTAAACAGAGCCTCTTAAATGCTGGCCAAAAGTCACTGGAAAGAGAAGCAAAATGAACAAAACATCCTCCAAGGAAGTACCCACCCTTTCCTGTCTCCAAAAGTCCCTCTGTGTCGCTTCCCATAGGTCTGCCTTTCCAATTCTTCTTGCCTGGAACTTTCTACAATCCTGTTTTCTTTCCCTTCTTCCGAGGTTCATCCATTAGCTTTCCTCTGATTTCCCATCACTAATCAAATATGCTCAATACATTTAGTTCTAACCCCAGAGAGAAATTATCTAATGGGAGCTCCTCCCACAGCAAGCAAGACTCCCTAGAAAAGTTCAGCCCACCGTCAAAAGCCCTTGGGCTACACATAGCCAGGATAAACTCATAGGTGGTACAGCCAGGAGGTACACCACTGGGAAATCATACAAAGTCCAGCAGAAGTAATGTACTTTTTCAAGTAATATAAAATAATAAAATAATTATTAAATAATATAAAATAAAAACTAAAAGGGGTGTTACTTCTTCCGGACCCTGTATAAGGTCAACTTAATAAGAAATATTCCTGTTGTATTACCTCTACCTCTGGTTCAAAAAGCCAAATGTTTGCCTAATTTCAGAAAAATCAATCTTTTCAAAGAAGTGATAGACTGGAAAAAAAATAGAATCACACAAACTGGAGATAACTTGAAATAGTCCTTGAAAAGCTGATTCATGGTGATTTTGATAGCTTACATGGGTCAAATTTTAAACAGCCTTGTATTAATACTAAACAAAATAGCCTCCCAGGTTAAATGCCAGGAGCCAGTTAAAACAGGCCAAGGCTAAGAAAGCTCAGAAAATGCTGAGCAGAAACTAAAGTCACATAACAGGGGTTCTTTCATCTTTCTGCCTGTCTGAGTCATCTTCAACCCTGTGTTTCCCAGTAATCCCATACAATGCCCTTCCCCCCACAATCACTACTAAACAAAAGGGGCTTTTACTTGGGTTTGTAGGAGTAAAAGGTAGCAGTGGCAAGGAAGCCTCTGCTACTCTTCCAATTATTGCTTATTATTTTGACAGACAGGTTTTTTGCTACTTTCTTTTTAATATGGTACCTGACCAGAACTTGCCAAAGAACTAACCAGCCACAGTACCAGAATTAGTCCTTACATTATAAAGAATTTGGCCATTTGAAAAGAAAACTGGGGAAGTTCCAGAATTTGGAAGATTATGATCCCCCTGGTTCATGGTCTACTGAAGAGAATTAAATCCTGAGGGGTTTCTGCCAGCCTTTCTGAAACAAGGAGCCTGGAAACAAGCCCTAGCAAGGCACCCTAGACCAAGAAGCAGAGGACAGAACCAAGAGGTCACCAGCACATGAGTCTAAGACAGAAATGAGATAGACACAGCCAGTGCATGGGCAAGGATTCCCATACTGTCTAAAAACAACCTTTGCTATTTTCCATTCCTGGATCCCATTAGAATAATGTCTCTTTTAGCCAATTAAAAAAAAAGCCAAGTCCCAGTATTTTGAGCCACACTATTCTGGGACTGTAAACAAGGGAAGCAGCCAAGCAACATGATGGGTTCGTCTTAAAGGAACGGACGCAGTGAGATGAGATACACCACTGACTTCTCTGAAGGAAGGACAGAGAAGACTCACTTGGCCTCCCATTTCATAGAGGGCCCAAGGCTGTCAATTCCTGAGTCAAGGAGGGCCTGCTCCAGTGAATACTTTCCTTTTATTTATTTATTTTTTATTAATTGTTATGTTTATTGGGTTGACATTGGTTGGTAAACCAAGGGATACTTTCTTAGCTTCTCATGGACCACTCCAGGGCTTCCTTATCACCCTGCCATGTTCGGCAAGAGGGGAACATGGCTCTCACAATGTCCCAGTCAAGGGTCTGTTAGCATGAAGGTGAAATTTCTTGGTTTTTTGTTGTTGTTTTTTAAGATTTATTTTATTTTATTGTTCGGGGCGGGAACCAAACTGGGGGCTTCCTGCATGGGAGGCGAGATGAAGGTGAAATTGCTTGTCAGTTTGCTGCTTTCTTCTCTTAGAAAGAGGACAGTTTTAGGAAGTTTGTAGAAAAAGAGACAAAAAGGAGAATTAAGTGATTACAAAAAAAGGAAAAACTTGTATAGGGTTTAAATATACAAGGGCTGGGGGATACCGGGATAGCTCAATGATACAGCACTTGCCTGGCAATCATGAGGTCCGGGGATCAAAGCCAGCCTTGTCCCATGCACATCCAAATGTTGAACTGCTGCACAACTGGTAACCAGTAGGATTACCAGCGGCTAAGGTTCCCACCACCCATGCAGGAGGCCCCCAGTTTGGTTCCTGCCCTGTGCAGCCCCACATCTACCTGTGTGGAATGAAACCATGTCACAACTAAAGACGTACAACTATGGAGACTGCTCTAGGCCCTCCCTACTTCTCTGTCTCACCTCTCAAAAAAATTAATTAATTAAAATATTTTAAATATATGAGGGCTGTCTGTGAAAAAATCCAGTCATTGTCAATATAACGAGAACAGTTACATTGCTGGATACGTTCCGACAGCCCTCGCATGTGTATATAATGAAGAAATAAATGACTTAGTTTTTTACCTTTTTTCTCCTGATAAAACATTCTGATAAGATGTCTGAATTCCTTACAAGACCCAACAGATAAGAAAATACTATATTTTTCCTCCACTAAGAACATTAATTATGAGAACTTTATTCTTCTGACCTTTGAGTTATTTGCTAAGGGCACTGTCGCTTAACTTCAAGAAACTATGGGTGACTTGTCAGTGTGAATCATCTACTTATTACGGGCTCTAAATAATGAATCTGTAAGTCCTTTGGTTTCCCTAGTACCATTCCACTAAGGCCTAGAAAAATCAATGAATATAACCCAAAAGGTCTAACCATTTCACTAGAGGTTATAAAATATGCCAAAAGAAAATACTAATTTCAGCTAGATTACTTCTGAGGAGTGAACAGAAACAAAAGAGGGAGAAAAAACTGGTGTAATGATTTAATGTTTTGTTTTCGATATATTTTCCACTTCATTGGAATCCAGATCTCCTACCAAAACTTCATCGGTTAGATCAGTTTCTCAGTCTCAGCACAAACTGACAATTTTGTACCAGATTTTTTTGGGGGAGGGGGGCGGTGAGGGGCTGCCCTATGCATTGTAAGATATTTCGCAGCACCCTGGCCCTTCTCTACCCACTAGCCAGTAGCACATCCCCTCCACCACCCCCACCCACCCACGCCCCAGCCGTGACACAAAAGATGTCTCCAAACATTGCCAAATGCCCCCTGGGGAAGGAAAATCACTCCAGGTTGATAACCACTGTTAGAGAATACCAAAAGTGAGTAATTTAGTTCTCTTTATTGTGCAAATTGAGTTCTTAATGACTTTTATTTTTATCAATTCAATAAAATCTGGGGTATTAAGTAGGTGTTATTTGCACAAACCAAAAGCCCAGGAGTGAGTTATCAAGTTCTCTCATTCCCTAACCCCTCCAACCAATATGTTAGCACTCCTGTTTTACATCCAAACTGTCCCAAATTCATCAGTCTTTCCATCTCACCATGTCAATGACAACAAATCTATGCTACCTCTCACCTCACCTTCTGCAACAGTCTCCTGAGTGGTTTCACTGCTTTACTTCGTGCTCCACTACAACCACCATAATCTAGACTTCACACTAAAGTCAAAAGCCATCTCTTAAAAGTTCTGTCAGGGATGCTGGGATGGCTCAGGTGAGCTGAACACTCATCTTGTAGCTCCAGGGTCCAAGGATTGAATCATGGGCCCAGCCAGTGTGGAGCCAGGATTCAGGAGGCAGCAATGCTGCCCCTGGCCCAGTTCCTGCCCCCAGTTCCTACCCTGAGCAGCCCCGTGACCACCTGTGGAATGAAACTATGTAGAAGACTAATGACATGCAACTATGGAGACTGCTCTGGGCCCTCCCGCTTCTTTCTGTTTCTCACTGTCTCTCTCTCTCTCTCTCTCTCTCTCTCTCTCTCTCTGTCAAAAACAATAAAAATAAATCTTTAAAAGTTCTATCAGGGGAAGCTGGGATGGCTCAGTGGGTTAAGTGGTCACTCTGCAGCCCTGGGGACCAAGGATCAAATCCCAGACCCGGCCCATGCGGACCCATATGCTGAACTGGGGAGTGCCCCCAGTTCAGTTCTCACCAGGGGTCCCCCAGCCCAGTTCCTGCCCTGTGCAGCCCCATGCCCACCTGTGGAATGAAACTATGTGGAAAAACCAATGATGTGCCACTATAGAGACTGCTCTGGGCCCTCCCACTTCTTTTTGTTTCTCGCTGTCTCTCTCTCTCTGTCAAAAACAATAAAAATAAATCTTTAAAAGTTCTATCAGATCCTGTGACCTAGCATAAAGCAGGCTAGTGCTTCCCACTACACTTATAATCTACACTTACTTCTATGACCTATGAGGCCCCACGTGATGGGGCACTTGCTCCCCTCTGCACCTCTTTTCTTACCACTCTGCAACTCACTCCAGCCACACTGGCATTCTTTCTATATTCAGATATACCATCCCAGCTTCTTTTTGTTCCCATTCCCCTCTGTCTGGGGGTCCATTCCCCTAGGTAGCAATATCCATGAGGTCTTTTGCTTAAAGGTCAGTTCTACAGTAAAACCTTCCCTAACCATCCTGTAAGAGTGGCTTCCAAATCACTCTTCCTTAATAATGCTTACTACATCTAAACCAGCTATTTCCAACCTTTTGGCTTCCCTGCGCCACACTGGAAGAACTATCTCAGGCCACACATAAAATACACTAAAACTAAGGATAGCTGATGAACTTAAAAAAAAAAAAAAAAGATCAAAAAAAATCTCAATGTTTTAAGAATTTGTGTTGGGCCACATTCAAAGCTGTACTGGGCTGCAGGTTGGACCTACCTTATCTAAACCATTTTTTTATGTGTTTTACATGTGTGAACTCTGCTTTCCCCACTTAAATGGTAAGCTCTATAGTGGTATGGACAAAGTTTTATTAACCATGCATCCTGGAACCTAGAAAGTGCCCATCACAAAACATGCTCAATAAATGTGATGAATCAGTGAATGACTTTGGGTAGCAGGCCACAAATGAGTTTCTGCTTCTGAAACCAAGTCAGTCTCTCCTCAAACGTATCATTCTACTACACACACAAATGACAATAAGGTAGTGATAAAAGTTTCACCTCTAAAAGAGAACTTTTTGGGAAAGCCAGGATGGCTCAGTGGGTTGGGCACTCACTTTGCAGAGCCGGGGACGGGGCATCGAGTCCCGGCCCCGGCCCGTGCGGAACCACATGCTGAGCTGGGAGCTCCCCAAGTTCAGTTCTCTCTCTGTCTCTGTCTCTGTATCTCTCTCTCTTTCTGTCAAAAATAAAAATAAATAAATAAAAATATATTAACAAATAAAAGAGAACTTTTTATCCTTTTAGGATTGCCAAAAGAAACTGAATATTCAAATCACAAGCAACAAATTTTAGGAGACTCTTAGGCAAGCTTGACCAACCTGCAGCCTACGGGCCTCATGTGGCCCAGGAAGGCTTTGAATATGGCCCAACACAAATTTGTAAACTTAAAACATAAGATTTTTTTGTGATTTTTTTCAGTTCATCAGTTATCATTAGTGTTAGTGTATTTTATGTGTGGCTCAAGACAATTTTTCTTTCAATGTGGCCCAAGGAAGCCAAAAGGTTGGACACACCTGCTCTAGGGCATAGAATGTGAGGAAACCACACATAAGACTGAGAGCCTACAAACTGCTAAAATAATCCTTACGTAATAAACTGAAAATGATCAAAACCCACTAGAAACATGAAAAGAAAAACAAAGTTGGGGCCTAATCCACAGACTCTTTATTTCTATGATGCAGGAGTTCTTTAATGACAACAGTCTTATATTTATATAGAGCTGTTTCAGTTGATTTTCACAGCAGCCATGGGGAACTGGTGAGCTGATACTATTAACCATAATGAAGCTTAATTAGAAAGTTTAAATGGCTTGGTCAGAGATAGGAGTGTCACAAAGCAAGGATTTTTGAGCCAGATACCTATGTTCAAATCCTCTGCTACTAAGTGTATGTATCTCAGTGTTGGCAAATTACTTCATCTCTCTGTATTTCAATGTCCTCATTATAAAATACAGTGCTAAAGATGAAATGTTTGTATCCCCTTCCCAAATTCTTTTGTTGAAAGCTACACTTGATCTTATCCAAAAGGCCATGAAGCGATTTTTGTTGAAATCTAACCCAGGATGTAATGGGATCAGGAGGTGGGGCCTTTGGAAGGTGATTAGGTAATTAAGGTAGAACCCTCATTAATGGGATTAATGGCATTATTAGAAATTCAAGAGAACTCCCTCCCTTCTGCCACGTGAGGATACAGTGATAAACCAAGCCTTCACCAGACACTGAATATGTTGGTGCCAGGATCTTGAACTTCCCAGGCTCTAGAACTGTAAGAAATAAGCTTCTGTTGTTTAAAAGCCACCCACAGTATGGTATTTTGTTAAAGCAGCCCAAACTGATTAAGACATACAATTTACTTCATAGGGTGCAGCAGGCTGAAACTGCCCACCTGCCCCCCAAATGTGCACATCCTATCCCTAACCTGTGAATATTGCACTTTATGTGGTAAAGAGACACTGCAGATAGAATTATAGACCATAAGGTGGGGAGATCATGCTAGATCAGGGATGTCTAACCTTCTGGCTTCCCTGCACCACAATGGAAGAAAAATTGTCTTGGGCCACACATAAAATACACTAACATTTACAACAGCTAATGAGCTAAAAAAAAAAAAAAAAAAAGTCACACAAAAAAATCTCATATAATATTTTAAGAATTTGTGTTGGGCCAAATTCAAAGCCATCCTGGGCCTCATGCAACCTATAGCACACACAGGCTGAACAAGCTTGTGCTAGATTACTCATATGGAACCAGTGTAATCACAAGGATCCTCATAAGAGGGAGGTAGGAGGGCCATAGACACAGAAGACAATGTGACAATAAAAAAAGAGAGACAGAGAGGAAAGGATTGGAAGGTATTACACTGCTGGCTTTGAAGATGGGTTATGGGGCCACAACCCAAAGAATGTAGGAGGCCTCTAGAAGCTAGAAACAAGGAAACAAATTCTTCCCTAGAGCCTCCAGAAGGAACACAGCCCTGTCAACCCATTTTTAGTACTTCTGTCCTCCCAACTATGTGTGAATAAATACAAGTTACTTTAAGCCACTAAGTTTATGTTATTACAGCAGCAACAAGACATAGGTTATCATCAGGATTAAATGAGCTCATACTTGTAAATGCTAAGAACAATCCCTAGCACCAGGGAGAGCTCTTTAAATTTTAGCTGTTATGAGCCAACACAAGAACTGAAGGGGAGACTCACAGAAGTACAGCACAGGCTAAGAAAATGAGATTCAGAAATTTGGTAATGTGTGACAACATGGATGAACCTGAAAGGTATTATGCTAAGTGAAATTTAAGACAGAAATAAACAAATACCATGTAACCTCACTTACATATGCAATCCAAAAAACAAAATAAATGAACAAACAAACAGAAAACAGACTCAGAGATGCAGGGAACAAAGCTGATGGCTGCCAGACTGGAGGGGGTTGAGGAGCAGGGTGAAAAAGGTGAAGAAATTAAGAAGTACAAACTGGTAGTTACAAAATAGTCAAGGGATATAAAGTACAGCATAGGGAATCTAGTCAATAATATGATAATAACTATATACAGTATCAAGTGGGTACTAGATTAGTCAGGAGGATCACTTCGTAAATTATATTGTATAAACATCAAATCACTATGAAACTAACATAAAATAATATTGAATGTCAATTGTAATTGAAAGATCGTTTAAAGGGGAGAGAAAAGATGAAGGGGAATAGGAATTCAACTTTCCAGGTATAAAACATGTAAGTCATGGGGATATTGTGTACAGCATAGGGAATATAGTCATTAATATTGTGATAGCATAGCACAGTGTCAAATGGTTGCTGGATTTATCAGGGTAATCATTTCTTTAGGCATATAAATGTTGAATAACTATGGTATACACCTGAAACTAACACAACAGTGTATTAGCTATTTTCTCAATAAAAATTAGGAAAAAAGAAATTTAGAAATATCAATCAAGGGGAAGCCGGGATGGCTCAGTGGGTTAAGCGCTCACTTTGCAGCGCTGGGGACCGGGGATCGAATCCCGGCCCAGGCCCATGCGGAACCATATGCTGAACTGGGAGCTCCCCCAGTTCAGTTCTCTCTCTGTCTCTGTCTCTGTATCTCTCTCTCTCTCTCTCTCTCTCTCTCTCTGTCAAAAATAAATAAATAAAAATATATTAGAAATATCAACCTAAATTTAAAATACACATATTATCTGATAGAAAAGATTCCATTTCTAAAAAGACTTATAGGCTATTTAATACATTCTTATTTGTAATAACTCAAATATCCATTAACAGGCTAAAATTACAGAAAAACCATTCAACAAAATACTAGGCAGCCTTTAAATAAGGTAGACCTCAATGTGCTGATAATGGAAGTTCTGTAAGATGTATCCTTCAGTGGAAAAAAACCAAGGACAAGAACAGCAAATATGTTAGGTTCCATTTCTGTTGAAAAATTAAAAGGATATATACATTCATAAGTATGCATGAAAAAATTATAGAAAGGCATGCTATTAACTGTTAATGGTGATTGTTCTAAGAAAGGTGAGGGAATAGAGGAAGATAATTCTTGTCATTGTATGCTTTTCTATCATTTTAGTTTTTTGGTTTTTTTTAAGATTTATTTTACTGTTTTTGACAGAGAAAAGGGGGAGGGCCCACAACAGTCTCCATAGTTGTACATCATCAATTTTTCCACATGGTTTCATTCCACACAGTGGGCAGGGGATGCCCAGGGCAGGAAATGGGTTGGGGTGCAGGGCCTTCTGCATGGGAGGCATGCCCCCTTGAGCCTCGGGATGAACTGGGGGGCTGTGGGAGGGAGAACCGAACTGGTGGCCTCCCACATGAAAAGCTCATCCCAGTTCAGCATATGAATCCACACGGGCCGGGGCCAGGATTCAATCCTCAGTCCCCGGGGCTGCAAAGAGAACGCGTAACCCGCTGAGCCATCTTGGCTTCCCAATTTTAGTTTTTTTACTTGATATGTGTGTGACATCTATTTTTTAAAAACTGAAGTTGTGGGGAAGCCGGGATGGTTCAGTGGGTTAGGCGCTCACTTTGCAGCCCCGGAGACTGAGGATTGAATCCTGGCCCCAGCCCGTGCAGACCCATATGCTGAACTGGGGAGTGCGCCCAGTTCAGTTCTCACCAGGGCGAGACCCCCGGCCCAGTTCCTGCCCTGTGCAGCCCCACCCACCTGTGGAATGAAACTATGTGGAAAAACCAATGATGTGCAACTATGGAGACTGTTCTGGGCCCTCCCCCTTCTCTCTGTCTCTGACTGTATCTCTCTCTCTCTGTGTCAAAAACAATAAA